>JALHLI010000030.1:605000-832500 GCA_023349425.1 Anthopleura sola | reverse complement strand
TTCCAAAAGGAAGGAATAAAAAAGTTTGGTGGAACTGGAATTGGAACCATTTGTTCAGCATAAAATATCTAGCATTAGAAAAACTTCAAGAATGAACGAGGCATTTCTTAAGCACTTTAGGCTGTATGTATGTCACTCTACGGTATGCAGGAAATGTTTCTTCAGTTTGGTGATTCCGAATTTCATTCACTCTAGAACCGACAAGTATTTCAGCCATCCTACGCAGCAAATTTTTACGACACCAACTAAATTTTGGCGCCAAAATGTGGTTGTCGCGCGTGCGTGCACTTGAAACCAAACGGGATGTTTCATTCTTTTATTTCTTTAATATTGATTCAAGTCTGGTTGGATCAGTGATCAGCTAGAAAGTAAAGCCGGCAGTGATTCGGCTTCATCTCTCAAGGTCAAGGTTAACCGTTATATTGTGCTATGACCGTTAGTTTACACGAGGCACCAAAACAATACACTGGTCTAGACAGTGGGATTCCCTCCAGCTGAGTTGATTGCCTTCCCCGAAAGGAACTATGGGTCATTACTTTTGGTTAGCATTTTTCGAGCATTTTCCGAGTAAACAATGTAGACTTTTCTTGTTGATTGAAATATAGTTCCGCCATCAGTTCGACTCAGCGTTTACGATTAATTTAGAGAAGGGAGAACAGTATTTCATAAATTCTCTTGGCAGAATAATGGGAAATGCTAATCAAAATACGATGTCGAATCCTCAACTCTGATTGGTTGACCTTGAATTTGTTCTGAAGGTCAACTCAGCTGGCTTTTTTGTACTAGATGGTTTCATTGGTTCAGCCAAGCTTCCCGCATATCGTGATGTGTCAGTGCTACACTACTCGATACGCCATAATGCTAATTCTGCCTAACCCCTCAGTGGGGTATATTAAGTTTTTTATCTGGTTATTATTTTATCTTATTATTATTCTTGGACCAACTGTGCGAATTTGAGGCAATGGGTGAACATAGGTGACATCCTGTCCAAGCTGGAAGCCCAGCATGATCTAATCCCATCGATTAATACAAGTTACATCCACTCATTTGTATTAAAGCGGTACTTGGTTCACTTCCCGCTGCAGAGCCGGGTTTGACGCGGTTACCATGGTAATCTCTCATTTGAATCCACAGCAGGAAGGTGCTACCGGGCCATGAATAATAACGTGAGCGTGGGCAGCGATCCGGCACTTGGTGGTAAACCTGTAAATCGGCGAATCGTTTTTAGAGACATTGAACACTTTATTCGAAACAACACTAATAGTAATAAAGCGGTTCTTCGGCTGATCCGTTCATGCCGTGTCACCGCTATGTCTATACGGTAAATCCGGCCACCGTACAACCGCAGGGTGCTTTATCATGACGTCATGCTGGCGCAGTCTTTGTGTGGCATGGTTGTAAAAAAGAACACAGTACAATGTGACTGAAGGTTAATCCTTATTATTTGCCGGTAACAAAGGTACGTTGGTTAGTTGACTAAAGGGTGGTTACAAGTGAAAGCATACTGACTGATGTGCATTGTTATCTCATGTGGTATGGCTGAAAAGAAAGCACAATTACATTGTACTGGATGTCTTAATTAATTGTAGCCAAGGTTTGTTGGTTACTCATCGTAACCGATCCGACAAAACAGTAGCTAAATTTATTTCCTTCTAACCTCAGAGTGGATTATTGCAGCGGATGCGACTGACTTTGTGCAAGCTGAAAAGAGTGTGTAATGAGTGTACTCAAAGCCTTTCTCTGGAACAAACCCCACTCAATCCAATGTAAACTTTTTCAGTGCTATTGTAACTAAAGAAAGTATTTGTTTTCTCAATCTAGCTGATATTAGCACGATTAAAACGATCAAAGCACAGCAGGAAAGTGAGCATAAATACTGAAGTATATGCTCAAAGTTAGCGTGTATTGAATGAATCAGTGCCGCTGCAGGCAACTAACTGACCTCAAACCACAGTTGGAAATGGGGCTCTTAGTAATGGTCATAATTGTCGCACTCCATAATAACATGGCCTTAACATGATTTTCAAAGTTTAGCAAGCCCAGCTCTTTCTAAAATCAGCATTGATAAATATTTGGAGACGACATAGCAACGCCTTTAGTAACTGCTCAACTGACCATGCTTTAAAAAAATTAATATCACAAGCTTGATAAGCTCTGGAATCGAGCTCAAGAATTCTTTCCCCACCCACATCTCGGCATTCTTGTTTAGTTAATAGAGTAACAGGCGTTGTTGAACCCTATTAACCTTGGTGGAATCATAACAGGCTCACTTACAAGGTGTTTACATAGATTACAATCTTGGATACTTGCTCAGTGATAGTTGTCCTGAAATTCCTTGTTGGAGTGAGTCATATCTAATATCTTTCCTCTAGTATTTGGTACTTTTAGAATATGATAAGAATTACTATGAAATAACTAGGACATTCCAATCAATATTACCTAGTTGCATACCAGATTTCGCGGGTTCCATAGAATGGGCACATCATTGATCATTCATGGTTTGGCTATGTGGATTTGACTGACTCAGTATTACAGCATTCAGTTTCTCAAGATAGAATGATCTAGACAAGCAATCATTCGGCTTCACAAGTCAAAAGGTGCTTGTCACTACAAGATGGCATGAGTGATCAAGCAGGTGTCTTTAATGACAACTATAAAACTGATAGTATAGCAGCATAGTTGTCCTATAGTTAGAAGATGAGAGGCGTGGTGAGCCTTGGGCCAGACTAAACACCTCAAGTGGTTCAAGGGTGCAACAATGTTTCATAATAACTTTAGTGACAACTAAAAAACTGATACACAGAAGATGAGAGGCGTGGTGGACCTTACCTTGGCCCATACGAAACACCTAAAGGAAAGTGAGGCAATGCCCAATAATTTGTCATAAGGAAGTATTTCTGGAAATTTCCCTTTGAGAAGAAGAAAGAAAGGAAGAAAGAAGTAAGAGAAGAAGAAGAAGAAGAAGAAGAAGAAGAAGAAGAAGAAGAAGAAGAATAAGAAGAAGAAGAAGAAGAAGAAGAAGAAGAAGAAGAAGAAGACGACGAAGACGATGACGACGGTGAAGACAAAGCCAAGAGCTCGAGAAGAAGAAAGAGGAGAAGGAGAAGGTGTTGATACATGATCTTGATGCTGATGCTGCTTATGATGATCATGATCATGATGAAGGCGTGGTTCGCATATTTGTCATTTCAAACTCAACTGCACTAGATTATCCTTTTTCATCACCAATATGTCTTCAATCACAGTCAGCTGTGTGTTGTTGCTGGCATAGATATTTCTGCAGATTCACCTTAAAAGTTGATCTAGTGTTGGACGGCAACACCTGAGTTACCGCATAGTTGAACTAATGTGTCATTTCCATTCATTTCCACCTACCTCACCTCGTCTAGGAAAGTCTAGTACAATTTTCTTATCACTCAGTGGTATGTCTAACCTCATTAAGATTGTTTTGATACTACTTCATTTTAGAGGTCATCTCATATAGTTTGTTCAAAGTTTCTCACCATAAGGCTTTCATGATATCAGTTGCAAGTTTCTTTTAGGCGTTGATGGCATTACTAAGCTTACAACTGATTTATTTCTTGAATTCTGACTGGACAAATATAATATTCGTAATATTAAATATATTTTTTCGAGTATACATGGAATTCGTTCTGTCTGACTTTCACACCAGTAACATAATTCCTGCACCGCTTATCTTGGTTCTTTGCCATCAGTTCATATACATCAATCCATACATATTTTCTAGCTTTTCCATAACCCGTCCATAACGGAGAAAGATCACCATTTGTGGTAATAAGGGATTTCAGAAAAGATCCTAAAACAATCGGAAACAGGAAAGCAAGTCAATGTTACAAGCATGAAATAATTTCACATCTTTTCCTTTGGTAAAGATGATTATTTGATTACATGAGACTAGACTACCATCTTTGAGTTTTGTCGAGGAAATGCTCTAGTACAAAGAAATTTCCAGATCGAATTCCCTGCATACAATCTACATATTAATAAGCAATATTATGATTTTATAGCGTATATATTTTACCGGAACATTCCGGTACACATAAGAGTCGGATTAAGAATTTGTAAAACTTTAATTGATCGAATGTTTGGCGGTGGGCACGTTCGTAAGCACGAGGTCCCGGATATTGCACCATCATTTGCTTAGGCAGAGCTTACATCAGTGAATAACATAAGGAGATTTGGTGACATTGTGCTTCAAACAAGGAAAATCGTTCTTACCTTTGCAATCGAAACTTAAGTGTTTTAATTTCTAGGGTTATAGTGGATTGAACTTGAAAATTCCTTAGGGATTCGTTATATACCATGATCTATGTATGACGACACGTCGGGGGCGTTCAGGGGTGTGGTTAATGAGGTGATGAAGCTTGTGTTGAACTCACGTGGTTGAGACCTTTTGTCGCCCGGAAACCCAGCGATCATAAATACATATCTTGGACAGTCGTTGTCAGAACATCGAAATACGATCTGCTACGGGGAACGTTATTAAATACAGCAGCGTACAACGTGAAATCTCGAGTAAAACGCAGCACTATTTGGAAGAGCAACTTTGTGGAAACATTTAAGGTGAAGAGTTACAGTTATACAGTTATTAAGAACGCATAAAGAATTGAGGTGAGTGTGGTTTGTTGTGACAAAAAGAGAGCTACAACAGCAAGCTTGTCATTACATTTAAGAAGTCTCTCGAGTCTTTTAAGACACATTTCATTACACGTTATTGAACTTCTTAACGCACTCAAGTCCTGGTGAAGGTTGGAAGCAAGGACAATAACGTTATGGAATCTTCTTGAGTGTTTGATTCCCAAGCTAGAATATTCGAATTTATTATTTCAAAACACAGGGAGAATTCTGTGCATGGTCTTGTATGTACTGAGCATTTTTGGGGATTAGGAGGTCAACTCTCGACACATTCCAACGTGGTATGATAAATACCATGCCTGTATATCGTTGGAATGTGGTGTTCAGTTCCATATGTTGTAATGTTCCTTCATCGTCATGATACATTGTGTGACATCACTTTCTATATTCCACGGATAAAAATACATACTGCATTAGCTCTCAAAAAAACGCCTATCTTTTTGTTCCTGTTGTTGTGTTGCTTTTTAGGCTAAAAAAAGCTGAAATCGTGCTTAAATCTAAATCTATTTACTATTTTTTTGGTTTTCAATGAAAACACTATTTGCTTAGTAAAGTTTAGTAATAATTGGCACTAAAATCTGTATAATATATGTAAACAAACTGAAGAACGGTTGAAACGTGCAAAACAAACAGAATTCACTTTCAATCAACAATAATATAATAAGATGAATATGACATAAAAATTGTCTTTGATACCAGTTTTTCCTTCTTTTACTATTAAAAAATGATGAGTAATTTTCCCGCCACCGTCATTTACAAACAACTCATGACCTTCACAGGTTCCACTTAATTGTTCTTTTGTCGTTAACCCCTTGGGATTTGCCACTTCATTGCGTATTATTCCAAATATAGCAAAGGCGGTTGAATTTAAAATTCCAAGTACTTAGCGTTGTTTATCAAGCAAACGTTCGAATATCATCGCGTCATTTGGCTTGGCAAGCAAGGTCAACGCTATCTTCGTCTTATGCTGTTGAAGATAACCTTAGAACTCCAGTAAGCATAACTTTCTTCGAGGCTATCGGAAGGTAGCTAAAGCATTTCTTCTGATCCTGTTTCATTTATTGATATTCTCGTATTCTTTTTTCGCAGCTTAACATTTTGAGAAACAAGTAAGGAAGCGATCGACCGATTTTATAATATTCCGAGCAGAAAGACAATGTTCAAGTTGTGTGTCCTACTCCTTTGCTTAGGTGAGTTTTCGTTGTGTGACATTATTTCTATTGGCCTAAATTATTTGATCTTTTACCTGCTAGATCTACCTTTGTTTTTCTGGAACTAGCCAAAGTGCTCGAAGTGCTCATCATGAGCAATGAGAGCATTTCCCTGGTAGCTGAGTCTCACCTAGACGAATCCTGTAAGAGAAAATTTCCTAAGGAAGACTCTGCTAGCAGGGAAGGGAGTAATAAGTTCCACCAAGGTTTCTGCTTCAACAAACTTTCTCATCATAATGTGCGTGATTCAAAATCAACGGCTTTTTTCTTTATGGTCAATTGGTTTTCAGTTATTGTTTATAAGGTTGGGGGAGGGAAAGAGGGTGGGGTTGTGTGGAGGTGGGGTACGTAAGCTCAAGGATGAATGAATGAGAATTGTTATGTGATTATCAATGAAATACCTATATTTCTCTATTTCAAAAATTTGATATTTTCACATGTGAAACTAACATGTTACATATGTTTCTCTACTTCAAAAACATGATATTTTCACATGTAAAAATAACATGTTACCTATATTTCTCTACTTCAAAAACATGATATTTTCACATGTAAAAATAACATGTTACCTATATTTCTCTACTTCAAAAACATGATATTTTCACATGTAAAAATAACATGTTATTTTCACATCTGACAATATCATCACTATGGTTACATACTTCTTAAAGAAGAAAAAAGCTCGAAAAATCTTTCTTTTCTTTTTCATTGATAAACAAAACATATGATAAACAAAATATTACAAATTTTATCTTCGAGCGTTGAAAAGATCTCTCACACAGCGAACAAGTTAGAGATTTTCAACATGAGAAGATAAAATTTGTATCTCCAAGCCCCCATGTGATATCATCTATTTAACAGTGGATTCCACAGACTAGCTCTTCTTCCACTGCATTCCAGTTGGAATTTAGAGGTTGATTTTTGCAGAGGCAGTAAAAACTGGAGAACCAAGAAAAACCCTTGTAGTACATGAGAGAACCAACAATCAACTCTACTCACATGGAAATGTTTTCATTTTGTTATGATTATACTTATGTCAAGTGTGAACCAGTCTTTAACCATAACCCATGACAAGGGATCCTTTTTTAACCAAGTTTATATTTTTCTTTAGGGGCAGCTACTGGTGTTCCAGCAGCACGACAGTTCAAATTTTTGGAGCCCAAGAAGATTAACAAGAGTACCATATACACCATCCGATTAGGCTTTAGCATTAATATTGACTGTGAAACTACAGATGCCTCTGCAGTAGTAACACTATGGAAGTCTAAAAAAGGCAGGGATGTTCAAGTCCAGCCAAGCCTCAATGTCATACAGAATGGACAGATCTTTACCATGCACAATATTAATCTGGAAGATGCTGGAACTTACACATGCAAAGCCCAGGATTCATTGAATACAAAAATAACTAAAGATGTGATCGTCCTCATCAATACTTGTAAGTTAATTCTTAGTCATTCATTCAAATAAATGGCTGGTTCAGGCCTGTAGCTAGCTAGGGGTGGTTCAATGGTTTGAATGAACCCCCCTTCCCTACTTACTCCTTCTATTCACAAAGTTCTCTGAGAAAAGCTGAATTCATCAGAAATAAAATAACCGAGATTATCAGAAAAACGAACCTCTCCCTTTTGAGGTCCTTGCTATGGGGCTGTAGTTAATTGTTTGAATAAATGTAGTCACCTCATAGTTTTTAAAGAAAAAAATAGCACTAATGTACCTAAAGTATATTAAATTCTATGCTTACAGACAAACCTGGACTTGTTCTACGGCCATCCCTACAGAAACCATTAGTCACCATGACTGGATCAACAGTAACGTTAACTTGTGAAGCAGTAGCTGGGACAATCTTGTGGAGGCATATTCCCGATACCATGCAAACCAATCCAAAACCATCCAAGTACACTGTAAAAAACATTGTCAAGGCTTCAATTACCCTCAGTGTTCTGACTCTTCCAAATGCTCAAGTCTCTAACTCTGGGACTTATGAATGCTGGCTTTATCACTATGATGCAGCATTGTTCCGCAATGTTTATCTTTTAGTTAAGGGTGAGTTGAATCTCCTTGAACTTCTCTTATCCTGATGTAACACTTTTTACATCCCTGTGGCTGAGACAAACTATCCCATGTTCAGTCAAACAAATCCATAGTAGTTTGCAAACTTAATTAGTAGGTAAATGGTTGTTGACTTAGTCTTTTACTAGTGCTTTTTACTTTTGTTTTTTTTCCATACTGATTTGGCTTTTCTTTATTATAATTTATGGTTTGTAAGAGATAAATTTTCTGAGAATGGAGGCAATAAGCCCTGAAGGTCGCATTTGGGTCAATGTACAGAAACTCATCCAAATGCCATGACTTGAAACAGTTGTTTGAATGCAATAGAGTGTAACCCTGATGTCTGCTATTGTATCATTTTTATGCACAGATCCTAAAAGACCTACCTTTGCCAATGGTAATTCACAGCCTGAAATAAAAATTGTTAAGGATGGACATTCCAAGCACTTGAACTGTGAAGCAAATGGCTTTCCAACACCTGTTCTTTCTTGGGAAAAGGATGGTAATCCAATCTCTCTGTGTAAAAGGATGTTTGTAAACAACTGCCAAAACAGTGCTTATCTATACCAGCGTAATGGCATGAAGATCGAGTCAGCTCGCTTTCCAGAGGATAATGGAACTTATACCTGCGTGGCAAGGAACAGTGCTGGTGTTTCAAGGAAGCACTTTCAAGTTGTAGTTGGAGGTAAGATAATTTCAAATTCAGGAAAAAGCTTTTTATCCATTTTATTATTAGTAATGGTTTAGACGTTGAATTTCACGTGCCGGATCACAGGGACCGTGGAGCGTAATCTTGATTGGGGGGCTAAGGACCACCAAATACTGGAACACCTAGGGGGGTTTGGGGCATGCTCCCATTATTGGGGCGGTTATAGCCCCCCAGCCCCCCCTGCTCTGCGGTCCCTGAATCAAATGCAAATGAATTCAAGCAATAGGTTTTGCTTACTTACATTAGATTCAGCACATGTGAAATTCGACATCTAAACTGGGCCTTAGCTATGTTGCACACATGTAACAGGGTTAGAATTTTCTACTTTTTAGTGACAAGATAAATTTAAATATATTGAGAAACTACAAGATAAATGGATTGAATGCAAACACAAAGACTTCATTTTTCTTTGCATTTCATGCATTTCACTAGCTAGAAAATAGTAGTTCAATTTCTTTTCACTCGATATTTGTAATTTTCAACTCGCATTTAGCCAATTATCTTGTAGGAATTTCGAACCCTGTGTAAACTTGATTCTACATTTGCAGCGGTTTCGGGCAATAATGTGTGCAAACATTAGAGGTGAACACATGGTGCAATAAACCTCATATACCATTTTCATGTGTTGCAAGGCTTTCCCATTACCATGTGTCATTCCCAAGAGTATCATTTCTTTGTTTAACAGTTGCAAATGAGAAGACACAAATATAATTACTACTCAAAAAAATAATCTTATTCTCAAGGGAATGACACGTGGTCAGTAATGGGAAAACATTGCACCACAATGAACAAGATCTATTTAATCCTTTTGTGCAAAGTTGAACTGTGCCTAAACATTAACATGTTAACCATTTGATGGTATCTTGGTAAGGCCATTTATGTTAGCATAGACCTTTTCTGAGATAACAGACATGGTGCATTGTGGCCTAGTTTCAGTACAAACATCTTTCTTATATGGTGTTATTTGTACCCAAGCTAGACCACAATTCACTATGTTTGCTATCTCATAAGAGGCCTATGCAAAGTAGGCTGCCTTCATTGTGAAGTTTATTGATCATTTCAATGTTCTTCTTTCTTTTTTATCAGTCAAACCAGTATTGGACAAAAGTAAAAGCTTGTTAATGAAAGGTTCAACAGTAACATGCCGTGCAATCGCAGGCAATCCTCCACCAAAGTTCTCCTGGTCCATGCAGCTATATTGGTATCCAAGTACAACATCACCCGATGAAACCAAATGGTCCCCCATCTCAAAGTATGGCAACACTGCAACTGTTTCAAGTGATAAGATGAAGAGTATAGTCCGGGTACCTAGTATGATTGCACGGGCATTTTACAGGTGTGTGGCAGTCAATAAATTTGGAAGGGACTCCCATACATTCAAAAGGATGAAAGGGTCCAATCGTTTGTAAATTTGTATTTATGTTCTGAATCCCATTTCATGCCAAAGATGGCTGCCGTAATGAAACATTTCAAGTTAGATGAAATGAAAATTGCTCTGATCAATTGCATGAGTTGTGGCAGGCTCCTACAGTAAGTAAGGCTAGGTTTTTTAAAACTTTTTTCTCATGATTCCTTCCAAAGTAGAAAGCAAAAAAACAGCAATCAGTTGATAAGCGCTTGGTATAAATATCATTATACTTTTTACTCACTATCTCACTTCTGATTGGCTGAGAGCCCTCATCCAATCCCTGATATCGTGTGAACTTGACATGATAAATGTATTATCTGTAGGTTTTTATCTGTAGATTTATCATGTCAAGTTCACTCAATGTCATTTTGAGAGCAGAATTAAATCTTTATTCTAAGTAAACAAAATGTATATTAAACAATTATTGAATTTGGTTTCTGTATGATATCCTAAATTATCAAGACCTCTGCTGTTTTATATATATGCCTCAGCATATATAACATAACACATCCTTGGTCTTGATAATTTAGGATATCATGCTCAACCTCATCCAATAATTGTTTTTTACCAAAATGACAACACATGTACACATTCATACACATACAAATACAAATGATGATATTTTAAATATTACTTTCTTATTTTATGCTTTACTTAAGCAATAACATTATTCAACTTAAAAGTCTCGGTAATAGAGGTTTGTTAAGTCATGCATGCTAAATTCAAGAAAGTGAATCAAATTTAAGCATTTGTTTGCTAGATTTCTTAAATGTAGTTACTAATAATAGACCCCTTACACGTAACGTCATAGCAGCTCAATTTGGAAAACAAAACAAAATAATTTCAATCTCCTGAGAATTGGAAACTTATTGTTTTGTCCTCCAAGTCGAGCTGCATTCTGACGATTGCTGCAAGGAGTCTATAGTAAGGAATGTGACCCCAAAACCAGTGTTGGTATGTTGTTTGCCGACACCCTACCAACTTCATTACCCAGAGGTGCATTCTTTACATTTTTCATTTTACACCCACAAACACAATTTTTCAGCTTGTTTGCCAGTAAATAAATACCATATGGGTACACTGTAGCATGCTGTACAACGATGCAATAATTTCCCTTCAAGAATAATATTATTGGCTATTATCAGCTGTATAGCATTTAGACAAAGTCTGGCAAGCAAGGCTGCATAGTTAAGACTAACATTTCAGGTAATTTTGAATAGACCCCTTGAAGTACTTTGGAATGCAGCTCAATTTGGAGGACAAAACAATGTTTCCATTATTCTCAGGAGATTGAAATTCTTTTGTTTTGTCCTCGAAATTGAGCTGCTTTGACATCACGAGCAAGGGGTCTATAGGCATCATATTTTCACCCTAGGTTCTAGGCACTGCCTTGCTCCAGTTGATACTGGAGCAAGAGCCGAGCCTTTGGGACCAAAAGGACCTTAGGATAATTGGCCAGTAACATGAATACTGGCCACCCTCATAAGAACCATATACTATTATTATGGTGTAGATTATTTAGTTATATTACTCTGTTACAATCATTATGCCATTATTCAGAAAATCAAGTTCATGATCTCTGAATTTGCAAGGATGAGTGCTCATCCATTGTATAAATCATAATAATAAAAGAAAGTTCCCCCAGATTGGGGGATGTCTTAGTATAAGGTAAATTACCTTCATTTATCATCATATTGTAAGCTAGTTTCATAGTCTCTTTTCTTTAGTTTTGTAGTTTGATTGATAAAATCGAAAGTATTAGTTATAGATTGTAAATTATATTATTGTTACCATAATTAAGATTGTAGCTTTTCCAAATTGTTAATGTTAAATAAAGATTATTACAATGTCCACTTATTGTATTATGTATTATTCTGTCATTCTTTAAGATGTATAGGCAAATCTTTGTTTACAATATTTTGCTCATTAGCATATGGTTACAAGTAAATTACAAACTGAACCCAAAACTTAAAATATCTTGTTGATATAAATAATCTATGAAATCTTTAGCTCTTTGCATGCAATAGTTTCCGAGATATCAGCTTTCAAATTACTGGGTGGCCAAACACTAATGAGCCCACATATTCTCTGTAAAATTTAGAGATTTTTAAACAACTTCACACAAGATCTATTTTCATGTGTCAAGCTCAACTTTTTAAAATAAGGTAATTTTATCATGCTCTTTCGATATTCAGAACAGGTTTGGTGTTAATTTGACTTAAAAGTGAAATTCTTATGCTAATGAAGCAAAAGGTAAACAATGATGTCAGCAAAGGTTCATCTATTCTTTGGGTATTTGGTTAACTTGCCCAAGGGTCAACTGGCCAGTAATCTTGTTCAACTTTTCTTGTTCAAAGTTTCATTATTGCAAAACAATGGAATACTAAATACCATACCAAAAATACCAAACAGGATAAGTTTGAGATTAAGAATTGCTTTGGATGATCTCCAACAACTTACATCCAAATGAATACATCAAGATAGAGATATTGGCAAGGTTGATACTCAAATTTAGACAGATGTCTTCTACTAATTCCCAATCTTGGGATTAAAACAAAAAGAATTTCCTTCTCTTGAGGATTGAAATCTTTTGTGACGTCAATATTTTCCTTTATTTTGACCCCCAGGTAGGGATTTTGTGCAAGGGGTTTATACTTATAGTATTTCAATAAGCCAGTTCACAGTTTAAGAATCGTTTTCAGTGCGCATGCGATTTTATCCCGAATTTCTCACCTTTTGTTTAAACCTTTTGTTCTTCTTCTATCTCCTGATGATGTCGGCGTCCGACGAAAGCTCGAGAAGAAAATAAAAAACCTTTTACAGTAGTGTATGGCCCCAAATCTCAACTTATTTACTTTTGTTCTTAATTAAACAAAAGGTGAGAAATTCAGGATAAAATCGCATGCACACTGATAACGATTTTTAAACCGTGAATTGGCTTATAAAGTGAGTCACTGGAGAAGCAACAAATCCTGTTTTCTGAATTGAACTCCTGCTGTTACATTAGTAGCCACCTACACAAACATCCTAAGGGTAATCATGCAACGACTCATTCCCCAAAGTTGCAGGATGACCCCAAAGATGTTACAAAAAATTTACAACAATTTTTAGTGCAAAGCTATGGTGCAAAGAGTTGATGCTGTGTAACATGCCACACAAAGCTATTTTTAGTGTAATTTCAACTTTGGCAACATGTTGAGAGTTTCTGGTCTGAAGTCAAAACCTTGCATCTCAAAATGACTAATTTTTCGCACATGCAAAAAATTTTTGTTGTAAATCGTCTCATGTAACATTGCCTTAAGGAATGGTGCATACGCACCTGGAGATTTCATTAGAAGGCAGCAACCAGCAAACTCTGACATATACTTTCTATATCTATCTGCCTTAGTACTTTTGCCATTCAATGTCCCGATTGTAGCTGTTAATGAAAGTTATTATTTTTTGATACAGGCACCTAATTAAGTAAACACTTCCCTACTTGAATTAAATCTTTGCATAATAAGCTAAGTATTGCTTACTATCAATCACATGACTTCTGGATTTGACTAAGGGGCAACCAGTGGTTGACTGGGGGGCAACTAGTGATTCTTGAATCAAATCATGTCAAAATAACTTCTCAAAGTATTCTATCTGACTATTTGTACAACATGAAACCAGAAAACAAGATATACAGACAACCTTCAACATTCTCCAAGCCGGTCAAAACGCAGATACTACCAGAAGTGACATCTATTGACAGCAAGCAATAGACAAGGAAAAAGAGAAACTTTAAGAAAGTCTTAATTATTCAACAGATATTTTTTATTAAATGCTTTAAATCAATCTAGCGATGTTACTATTAGGTATTTTTTTCTATGATGTATGACCAAGGATTTCTTACTATTCAGCTAAGAAACCTTAGATTTATTGTTACAAAAAAAAAAAAAGGATATTATATTTTGTCATATAATGACTTAACAATACTATTTGAATTTATTACAAAGTTTTTGACTAGTTCACATAATTTAAATAAATTAAAGTCAAAATTATAGACTATAAAACTACCTACTGATTGGTCTAGGATTTCTACCCAGGGTGCTTCGCTAGTCAGTCACCTCACACCTTCCCACTTGAGTGAGGTGTATTGAGCGAGGTGACATTGAACACCCAAGATAAGGCATTGCATTTCAGCATCAAAATGTGGAAATTCTGAGATGCGTTTTACCAGAGATGTAAGTGTTTTTTTGTTAAAGTGCAAACATTAGGAAAAGGGAAAAGAATATAAGTACCTATAAACTATTATAATATAATAAATTGAGTGCATAGTTTTGCTGTGAAACCCCATGTAGGGCCAGGGGTTTTCAGTTTTTCTTTAAGTTTACAAATAACTGCAATCCTATTGCATGAGGATTGAAGACCTTTACATAGAATAAGGATAAAATTTTTGGGCATAGTACATTGAAGTACTTACAGTCTATTACTCTCAAATATAAGACTGATAGTTTCAGCAAAAACATAATTCAATGATTACTGTACAAATGATCTGCCTACTTTAAAGACATGTGTTAAACAAACTACCAACAATTGTTATGCTGTTACCTGCTTTTCTGCTTGTTTTGATGCAGAACTTTTGCTCACTGTTCTAGCTCTGAACTGGAACTACAGTAAGAATATTACAATTTAATGCACATGTATTTTTGTAGCTTTTATCTAACACAACACCTTACAAGAGTAAGAGTTGTTTAAAGACTGTACTATGTATCAGCTGTACCTGCTACTGTGCCTAACTGTAGCAATAGCTGTTGACAATCATGTAGGGTACGTTTATCTCCCATACGCTCAAGAGAGCTGGCTGCTTCTACAAGCATCCCTTTACGCTGGCCTGGAGCAGAGAGAAATGGTTCGGGAAGATGACGGCAAGCCATCATTAATGCAGAAGCACGTTCATGCTCACTTGTCACATACTCTCTTTCACCTGAAATATGGAAAAATAAATGAATGCAAATTTTGACCAAGGTTGATAAATGTATTTTTATAATAGATTTTTTTCATGACAGGCATGTTAGAGGGCAAAGCAATAGAAATTTCAGGACTCCTTTAGAAAATAATTTCTCTTGCTGTGTAAAACCTCTACAGTATATGTAATGCTTGACACTTTATAAAATAATCAAAAAACAAACTAATGAATAGGATTCAAGAGTGGCATTTCTACACAGTAGCTGTTTATCCACTAAATTTCAATGGAATTTAGAAGTTGATTTTTTAGAAGTTGTTTTTTTCAACACTTAAAAATTCCCATCTACTTACTAGAATTCTTCAAACTTGATGTGCCCTTCTCAGGAATGCCGTTAAAGGCAAATCTTTGCCTTAGTGTACTGCGCTCTAATAACTGATGTGTCTGGGTTGGGTTTGCACCAGCCATCATTCGTGACACTGCTTGATACAAATAAAGCTGGAAAGATAAAAAGGTAGTGTAATTAATAATCAATTTTTCTTCTCACTAGAGTCTGCACTCTTGAGCATTTTGTACTGATTACTGCATTTATAAATATGCAAATGTCAACAGTACCACTTCATAACAATGCATTGGTTATGATTGATTTCATTCTCTCTCCTTACTGCTATTTTCATTAACATGTGAACTTTGTAGCTGCAAGCTGCATGCTAAAATTTGTTTTTTTACTTCTGTCAATCAAGAAGTATCAGTCGGTACCTTTTATATTTTTGACTGGCAGCAGAACTACAGATTCCATACAATAGTTAAGATTTCATAAGAAGTCAAAGTAAATAAATGAGACTGTTTTGATACAACAGGTTTTGAGAATCTTACCCTAGGCAGAGCAGCAGGTACATCATGTGTAAGTTTCTGAAGACTCCCTAAGTCATGCTGGAATGACAAGAGTACGTCAGGATCCACAGGACTGGCTGGCTCATCAGGGTTAGAGCTTCTCTCCCAGATATCTGTCTGTGTGGCTAACAACCAATCACAACAAAGAAGCTGTGCAAGCTGCCGCAGTTTGCTGACACTTTGGTATGATGACAAGCTGATACTCTCACCAAGGTGAAGGCCAGCTTTCTTAGTTAGTTTATCGCACTCTTCTAACAACTCTTTTGATACATTACTGCTGAAAGATTCTTTTCTTGCTCTGAAGGCCTTCAAGATGGCTTTGGCTAATGGATCTCTGACAAGAATATCAACAGAACAATTATTAAGTACTGTTTAATATATGAGCAGGAGTGTTTTATTGGGTTTAAATAGGCGAAGCCGAGTGGTTTTAGACCCAATAAAACATGATCTGTGAGTTTATTGAACAGCTTAAAAAACCTCTATATGTATGTTCACATGTTCTTGTTTTTTTTTTATGAATGAACCAAGTTTAACAGAGAAAATCCTAGTGAAAGTTTATGGAAATGAAGATGATATTTTATCAGATTTAAAACCTGATGGTTGATGATTCTATTGTGCTCTCGTTAAATATTCATGTGTATCTATGTACAGTTTATATTTTGATGGACTAGCTGAGGTCTACTCAATGCAGCATTACAAATATTTGAATGGCCACAAGAATAAAATAAACTTACTCTGCATTCCAAAGGTTCTTGGGCACACTGCCAACTGTGCTATACAATCTCTCAGCTGCCTCTTCTTCACCCTTCAACCAGTGTACTGCCACCATACCGACAGCAGCCCACCACTTGGCTGCATCATCTCTGCTGTGAACAGGTCTCTTATCACTTCCCAAGACACATGAACCACCCTCTCTAGGCTCTTCTGTTGCCTCAGCACATACATTCAATATGTCAAGGTAGTTCAAAGCATCTACCCAGCTGTCTTTTACATTCTGGGTGTCATCTTTTTCAGATGGCTTGTCTTTGGGTAGGACAATAGCAGCCAAGGCTTCAAGAAGTAATCGTTCACGAAATGCCTGACTCACATGGGCCATTGGATCAGCTTGTCAAAAAAAATGAAAAAAATAATCAGCAACAACGTTTAATGATTGGCAGTGCCATAACATTGGTTATTTTCATAAGTCAACCTACATATGCTAGGTGTCAGAATATTAGTGGTTATAATGTAGAAAGGTTTAATAAGTGTCTTTGACCTACCATGATTTGCTATGGTGGCCCACACGGTATCATTCCCCTGGCATGACCACTTGTTACTGACAAAGAACCTGTGTCCCTGTGGCTGAAACAGCCATCGTAATGGCTGTGGAATGGTAGCTCCTGCACAGGTATCTCTAGCACGAGCAAGGAAATAACGCTGCAAAAAGAGGATAATATCAATTCATTAAATTTTGACACATTTTGGAGTCAAATTAAAGAAAAAAGAAAGAAAAAGAAAAACATTAAAACTGTTTTCATGTGTCTAAGAACTACTAGACATCAAGTAATGGACTATTCAGAGGGTGGACCATTCTAGCTGCTGAGTAGTGATTGATCAACCATGTTTATAGTTGACTGATCACTTGATTGCTCGACCACAGTTGATTTATCGAACTTATCTGCTAGAATGGCGTACTCTGACCTTATGTTTTAACTAGCCATTCATATATCAATCATTAATGGTATGGAATTATCAAGCATTTATACATACTGCACCAAAGTTCAATCCATCAGGGAGAGCTGCTCTGATATGGATGGCTGCCGTCACATATATCTGAGCCTTGGTCAGTACACTCACAAGTTCACCAGCAGTTTCAGAAAGATTTATAGCTGATAGTCCTAGCACTGACGATCGCCAGTAACCTCTGGGAACATGACCTGTTGAAATGTAACAAACACAAATTATAAATAATTTATCACATGAGAAATATGTATAGCTATAAGATCAGAAGATCACCATGTGGACCGTCTAATTCTGTCTGACTTACCAGTAAGACTGAGTTGGTGTAGCTTATGGCATACAAGTGCAGCATCACGAGCATTAATTTTGTCATAGTCTTTAGATATATCTTCATTTGCCTTCCTGAACAACACCCCACACCCAGTAGAGGCCAACCAGGTACCAATGCCAAGCCTGTACAGGACATGCCGCAGAACATGCCACACAAAACTGCAGAACACATCAAGCTTGGATGTAGGCATAGGACGACCAAGAACGCGCAGACAGATCTCTAAATGTCTGGCAGCTGAAATGTTGTCACCCTGAAGATCAAACATAGTCTAACATTTAATGTATTATGTTCAAGAGTATTATGACTTGATGGGGTAAAGGGAGGTAGTCTGTGGTCTATTAAAATCACTGCATTCTGATTGGCTGTGCTATTATGGGTAGGATCACCCTTCCTCTGAACAAAGGAAAAAAACCAGACATCCTTGTTTTTACAAGGGTAGTAGCTAACAAACCTGTGGCCCTCATTCTATGATTGAATTGGAATTTAGAGGTTGGTATTTGTAGAGGGAGAAAAACCGGAGAACCCAGAGAAAAACACTTGACGCATAGGAGTCTGGCAGGACTCAAGCCTCAGGTCACATTGGTGAAAGGTGAGCCCTCTCACTGCTACGCCACCTGTGCTCCCCAGACATAAGGCCTTCAATGTTAAAGGTTTTTAAGATGGGCTCTCTGATCTGGACTTATGACTTACCCTGCCTAAATCTATATCAGCTTGATTTTTATGTCTCCAGTAAAGAACAGCTCTCTGTGAATGTGGTCTGGTTACAGGCTCACCAAAGACAAAGATGCGCACTAAGACACTTATGATGAGGAACAAGTTGACAAGCCATTTGAGACAGAACATAATTGCCCAAGTTATGATCATGTATGGGTCAGATGAATTGTCAACGGCACTGAGAGTACGGCTCCCAGTATGAGGTGCTGCATAATCTGCACTGGATGACAACAGAAAACCTAAAATGACAAATAATTAGTATTTAATTAGTATTAATTAGTATTATCATATGACCTGTACGACCCAGCTCGCACAATCTTATGACACCTTTAGAAAAATATATGATAGGTCGAGCGCCAGATGGGTTGATGTGAGTGGACTTGACAAACCTATCTGGCCTTGCTTGAAAGTTGCGTGCTCTATTTTAGAAGGATTTTTCCAGTCGTTCTTATAATAAAAAGTGGGTCATATGATAAAGTGCTTGTTGAGTTAGGTCAGGCTGGGTGAGAAAATGTTTGGCTCAAGGTCATGTTGTAAGGACAGAGCACAGCAATCCAGCCATACCACTCAATCAATAGAGCATTGCACTATAAATGACTATGAAAAACTTACAGCATGGGCCGTGCCTTGCCGTGACCTGTCAGTGCCCTGCATGAAAGCATTGCACTTTTGGTGCCATATCTGCGCCATGCCATAACCGTGACTTTTGCGCTCATGTGAAATTTGTACACAGTATCAAATGTTGTTCCATAATCCAGGGCTCCAAATAGGAAACAATTATAGCCTGCCAGTGCAGTAAATTTTGCCTGCGTTTTTATTATTTTTATTTTCGATTTGGCAGTTCACCGTTATTTTTGCCTGCCAAACCTTAAGTTTTGCCTGGCTTTTGGCTATTGGCAGGCTGCTATTTCGAGCCCCGTAATCACCATTATTAATTACCTGATCCAAGTTGTGGCAAAAGATAGTTCAAAGGGCTGACAAGAAGGAAGGCAAACAAGAATGAACATAATGCAACACGGGTGCGATCAAGCATGCCGCAGCTGCTGAACGGAAGATTTTCTAGTTTGATGCTTTTGGTGTGAGGTTTTGTGCCTGATGAGTCAGGAGAATGCTGAGGAGAGTCCAATACTGAAGACTCGGCATGGAGTTCTTGCTGCTTGACAGTAGTTGATACTTGCTCCTTTGACTCCTGTGTTTCTTTCTGCTTGTTGACTTTAGCTTCTTGTTGTTGTTCTTGTCTTCTCATCATTTCAGAGATGGTTTCTATCAGAAATAATTCAAAAGTTGGAGTTTCAACTTCCTTTGTTATATTACAAAATGATGTCTTCCCTTCACAATTACACAAGAAGGCCACTTTTCAATACTGCAAGCACATAATGATGCTTCTACTGACTACTACTACAACAGTGGTTTTCTTAAATGAGTGGGGAATATATGTTAGGGAAACAGCAGGTATACAGTAACACGTCATAACATTGAATTGGTTATGATTGATTTCATTCTCTCCATTTAACAACAAGGTTTAGGTATGGGTATGGTACTCATGTACTCATAACTAGACTTACTTCTTTGCTGTTGGGCCATCTTTAGTGACATGTTTTCATCCTTCAAACGAGAATTTTCTTTCTGGAGGTACCTAATGTAGTCCAGTGATTTCTTGAGTATACCTGCCTTGTTCATCTATGGAAGAACAACAACAATAAATAGTACACCAGGGCTTGAAATACCAGCAAGTCATTTGACAATGTCCGGTCAGGATTCGAAATCTTTGCCTTGTCAGCCATTTTGACCAGTAATATTGAGCCAAAAACGAGCTATGATTTGGCCAGTCATCATGAACTATGACTGACCAGCAATTATATCAAGCCTTGCAATATGATACAATAATTATAAAAAAAGAAGTAGTACCTTTGTGTCCACTCCACAAACAAGATCCTTCAGCTCATTTATTTTTCCATTAATACTATTCCTGTATCGCTTCTCAATTGCATTATGGTTTGAGCGAGTCAGTGGTTTCCCATTGATATCCTGTTTCCCAGTTGGAACCCTGCTGATTGGGATCTTGTCTAGTAAAACAGGTATAGTGATGACTGAATTGCCATTAGCACTGGTTTGAAGTGATGCCTGGACCACCGTGGAATCGCCATTAATTAACGTTGACGGTATTTGAAACACCTGAAATTGAGAAAATACAGAGGACAAGAATTAGGACAAACATATAATAGGATACCACTGATGTTATTTCATCTTATTAAAAAATAACAATGCCACACAAAACAGTACACATCCTCATAAATCAGAAATTAAATAACAATTTATTTCATAGTTGAGTCTTTATTATGATGATATAGCAGGGAAAGATTTAATCCTTTTCTTGCAAGGACACCTTTATTTTTAATCTTTAATTCCTATTTGCAACCAATTACAAAAAGAAAATGAATATATAAATATATAAAGTGGTTACAGAAGGGCAGTAGGGGAAAACTAAATCCCTATACTAAGACTACTCTTTCAAGTGAGAGGTCATTTTACTTTTGTCCAAAGTGTTTAGTAAACTATGCCTAACAATAATATTATACATAGTTATTAGTACCTGCTTGGGTGAATGCTGCTGAGGTTGCACTGCTTGAGATGGTGATGGTGGCCCTGCTAACACTTGCTGAGGAGAACCAGGGTTAGAGGAGATGCTTGATGCAGAACCTGGAGAAGACACCATTTGAGGTGACAATTGCTGATAATCACTTGCACTTGGGCTCTGAACAGAATGAGAGCTTACAGAGCTTGGAGAAGAGAAGACCATTGGACTGGAGGTTGTACATGTGGCTAGTGTTAAAGGTACGGTATTTGGAGCAGTGGCTTGTGGTGTAGATACTGCTGGTACAAACACTTGGTTTAGTAGCTGTTGCAACTGGTTGGTCTCACTGGCAATGGTTTGACTCTGGAGTTGTTGCTGTTGGAGAAGCTGCTGCTTCTGTTGCTGCTGCTGTTGGTATTTCAGTAGCAGTTGTAAAAGTTGGACTTGGTTGTTGACCAAAGAAGCAGGCTGCAATGATAAAATTACCTTTAAGAATTTTTGTTTTTGTATATTTTGTAGATAAATCTTTATAAATGTTCTTGGGGGATGTGCCCTCCTTAAAAGGTGACTAAGGCAGTGGCTCACCTTTACCATGTTGGCTGGAAAAACAGATTTTTAGATGCTTTAGGATAAGTATACTTGGGTGTAAACGGGAGGGTAACATGGCCAATGCATAAAGATGGTCCAGTGAAATTTTAAACATAGAAAACATGTTTTATCTAAATCAAACAAGTGTAACACACCTAATCTTGTGTTATTTAAGTATCTTACCAGTTGGGCATTTTGTGGGACTGTTCCACTTTGAACACTCGTAACAGGATTGGGATTTCTCGGCCTTTGTAGTATATCAACCAATGATACATCATTAGCAGCTGAATTTCCTGGCTGCTGCTGTAGAATACCTTTTTGTTGACTTTGAGAAATCATAGTCTGTAGCATTTGACTTGCAATGAAATTGCTGTCACAGACATTAGTCTCTGGTGTCTGTGCATTTGTCTGCATTGGTAGAACATGTTTCTGCTCTACGAGTTCATCTGCAGAACTCATGGAAAAGCCTGAAGCCAAACTAGTCTCAATATTAGGCATGGGCAAAAACTGATCAAGTTCATCAGGGTCATCATGAACACCTTCCATCATATCAGGCGGAGTGTAAGGAGGGGTAAGGGAAGGTGGCTCTGTCTTAACGGTAGAGTACGAACCACTGCCTTGGGTAGTGTTGTCATCTGGGTAGATGTAGGAAAAAATCTCTGGAAGTTGAAAATATGAGGCTTTATCAATACTGGTAATAAAACCAAGGAAAACTTGTAAATCATTGAAAGAAGCTGGAGAAAGCCACAACTTTTAAATTCTTCATTTGCACATGATGTCATAGCCGCCATGTTGAAAGAATTTGACAAGAGATTTTTCAACAAATTCTTTTATATCTTCAAACGTGGCGGACATGCCTTTTGTTATTTCACTCCCTTGAGATTGATTGCAAATTAAGAATAATACTCAGGGCTTTCAGAATGTTTTGGAGTAAGTGATCATAAGTCTGAATTCGAAGTAGCTGGTAGTGATTCAATAATCTTTTTATAGAAAAATTAAAAGCAGCTGGTGGTTAACATTGAAGCAACTGCTGAAGGTTTAGTGGCTGCTGAGTTAATTTGCTGGGCTCAAAATAACGGCCAGTCAATGTCCGGCCAAATTTGGTACTTGACCGGTCAAATACAGTTTTGAACAGACATGTTGACCGGTCATATTTGAAAAAAATAATATAAAATATCATATGCCGGACATCTTGACTGGTGTATGAATGGTCGTTATTTTGAGCCCTGATTTGAAAGCCCTGATACTAAGTCTGAATATAACAGGGTTGACAGGCAACTGCACATGCAATGTCCCTCTAACACACACATATCAAGTCATGTGTAATCCAAAGGTCATATTCCAAAGAAGACTTTGATTTAAAAAAAGATATCATATACGCACCTATATATACAGAAATTTATAGTATTAAGGGGGTGTTTATAGGTATTTTGTACAAAATATGTTTTTTGATCGATGTACAAATGAACACACCTACAAAGAGAGTGATGTAATAAAGATACAGCCTCTGCTGACTGGAGAAACATTCCTTTGTTTACAAAACAGTTAAGCAATACACTTTCAAATTCAATACACAAAGTTTATATTCAACGAAAAGTCTAGCAAGCGTTGTCTTACTAAGAAATCAACAGTTTGGCTCCTTTTCTGGGGCATAATGAAACAACTGAATCTAAGTCACTTGATTTGTTCTTCTATAGTATAGGCAATGCTTTCACTACGATATCAACTAAATTAGAGGCTTATTATACATTAACTACAGCATAAAACCTCAAAGCTATGTCTTCTGGGAAACAACTAATAAAGTAAAGAACGATCTATAGAAAATTACAACTAATAACGATGAATATAGAGCCAGGAAGATCCGAGATATAAGTCAACATCAGTTATTGTGTCATTCGTTTAGCTATCACAACTACACAATCAATGGCTTTTATTAAGAAAATGCAATGTTATTTGGAAAGAATTTTTGACTCACCATTGAACTCATCAATGTTATCGCACATATTGCCATCCCTGTTTAAATTTGGTTCATAATTCGTGCTGGAATTGTTTAAAAACGAAGACCATTCCTCGTTTTGGCCAGCCATCTTGGATGGCTTTCCTTCTCGTTGTCTTTCTCAGATCACTCCAACCAACCAATAAGAACTCGCCTATCGATCGTATGACATTACGTCATCGGATTATTTTCGGGGAATCCTCGACTTGTGCGCGTCTTTCTTCCGCGTGTGCGAATGCGGAAAGGGGAGGGGGAGGGCGGTGGTAGAAAAGAGGTTGAAAGCCTAAAAATAAATACTCAAACGACTAAAAAAAAAAGGTGACGTAAAAAAACATGAAGATCTCGACTGGAAGAAAAAGAGTTCTTGTGCAAAGAATAATGAATATTGAATAATTTAAAAAATTGAATATTTACACGCAAAAACACCAAATTATACTTGATATAGAGGTTAGGAATGAGGGTGACTTTTTTGAAACCTTTTCTATTTTCTCTGAGATTTATCATCACATCTCACAACCCACAAATGAATAAATTGAACTCCAATTCCGATTGCTCACCGTGCATTTTCCGACCCCTTTCCGATAATTGATTTTTGTTTGACTCTGGTAACCATGGCAGTGACGTCAAAATTCCTTTCTGCTCTCAACAAAAATGGCGACTTGTAATGATAATCATGAAATAACGTAAAATTACACGGTGCTTTTACTACAAAAAGAGTATAGATAAGCAGTATTCAAGTCCCCAGGTAACAATTTTCACATTTAGTTTGCGTTTCTTCATGAAGAATAGTATTTAGTGATAAAATCGAGCTTTATTACACTATCTCTTTCCTTCCTTGACTGTGATTGTGCTCTTTGTTGTCTTCTTTCCTTTCTAGTCTGATTTCAAAATTATATCTTCTCTGGGATCATCAAATTCAATTACTTATTTGTGGGATTTTAAAAATTTTATTATAAAATTTGTACTTGAGGTATAAGGTCTTTCAAGGTGATGTGCTAGAAATCAGTAAGCCCCTAGGCCTAAAACTATTTCTTTGACCATAAAAGCAGTGCTGTATTGTAAATACGAGCACTGAAATGAAGCAACATTCTTCTTTGCCAGAAAATCAATGATGTAGAGTATCATGATATTATTACAGTATGTCTTTGCAGTTATTGCCAGTAAATAATGATGTATCTTGATATTATTTTTCAGTGACTAAAAGACAAGGTGTTATAATGACATCAGTAACGACTCTCCCAGCCATCAAGGTTGGAGGCCAAGTAACGCAGCAAGTAATAAAACAAGTACCATCTCCACCATCCAAGGGAGGCTCTTTAGGTAGCCCAAGAACACGGAGCAGGTCATATTTTTCTCGAGGTGGACAGAGCTCTGATACTAAAGCTGGGAGTTATGAGAAGATTGAAACAGCCAGGTAAAAGAATTGCACTTTTAACTTTCGTTAACCAACAGCTGTTTGTTTCCAGTTGACCAAAAAATAATTGAGGATCCTGAAGGGGTAAATTGGGAGCTGGGATTCGTCTATTTTGGGCTGGGAAAATGGGATTTCATGCACTGGAACTGGGATTTTGCAAAATCTCTCACTCTAAATCTATAACTCGAACTGAGATTTTCCATGACTGGGATGTTGCAAAATTTTGGGATGGGAAATGGGATTAGGACCCCCCCCCCCCCCCTCAGGACTCTCATAATTGACAGATCAATAAGTGTGAAGTTACCATTCTTACCTAAGTTTTGTCAAACACATTTATCATCTGAATTCAATGAACTTGACAGGTATCGTAACACTTATGAGCACAACCTATGTCTGGATATGTTAAAAGATGGATACCATCAGTCATTCTCTGAACTGTTTAACCTTATGGAACAACAGAAGCAAGAAAGAGAGAAACTTGGCCCAGATTCTGGCCTTTCTGACCTTCCACTACTAGAAGATGAACCAGATAAGTTAGATCAGCTAAAACTGTATTTGACTACTGCCGAGGCTGCTAAAAGAAGAGGTAAGAGAAGCCATGATTTATTGAAAAATCCTGCCCATTGGAATGAAGTGTCAAAATTCACTAGTTTTCAATGAAAGATGTAGAATTGTTGTTGCAGCAAAGAAGGTTTTGATGGACATTTGTAAAAGCTGTTTCCATGACATTATCACAAAGCTTTCAAAGGCTTGCGCATATGGAATGTCATGGAAATATGTCCCCACAATACCTAGTTATAATTTTTCTTGATGACTGCAGAATCAGAGTAAATTTATGCTTCATTTCTTATGTCTTATGTATGATCTTTTCAAGGTAAAATGGATATTGTTTACCACAGTCTCCTATCTCTTGCAAAATACTTTGAAGAATCAGGTGACCTGTGGTTATCAAATCATTTCTATGAAAGCTGCCTGACCACTAGCTTGAAGATAAGAGGTGATGGTAGAAAGAAAGAGTCTGAAGCAAACTGCAATATGGGTCTTGCCTTAGAAAAGAAAGGTACAATGATTGTCAGAGCAAATACCGTATTGTATGATTTCGAACATGTACAAACATATCTATAGATTCTTTGTCATAAAGGGATGAATTTATGGGAAATAACAACAACATCAACAATAAATAATAAATAAAATAAATAGATGAGAATTAACAGTGGAATCCACCTAGTGGCTCTTCCTCCACTACATTCCAATTGGAATTTAGAAGTTGATTTTTGAGGAGGGAGTAAAAACCGGAGAAAACTCTGAAAAACTGGAGAAGACCCGGAAAAACCCTTGAAGCACAGGAGAGAACCAACAAACAACTCTACTCACATGACACCGAGCCCAGTTGGGCTTGAACTCAGGTCATCTTGGTGAGAAGCGAGTGCTCTCACTGCTACGCCACCCATGCTTCACTAACAACATGTACATCAACAACAACATCAACAACAACAACATCAACAACAACAACAAACTGTAGTGCATCATTTTAATTTATCGTGCTGTGACTGTGTGATTTGGAGAAATGGGAATCCATAGCCAACAGCAAACTCTTATTGAACAAAACCTCAAAAGATTTAATGATAATAGATTTTAATAATAAATTTTAATAATAAATATTTAAAAACACTATAAATTTCTGTTTTTGGATAGTTTTGTTTAAATGCTGTTTTTGATCAACAGGGGATCTACTGAAGGCTGTTGAATACTTTGAGGCATTTTATAACCTGACCAAAGGAAGGCTTTGGCAGAATGATGATGGTGAAAACTTACATTCTTTATCCTGTGAGAACCTAAAAAGACTTCATACAGCAATTGCAGATGGGGTAAGAAAAATGTATTGTCTTTTCCCCCACTTATTCGTTTTTCATGGTTCTGATGCTTGGTTAAGCCATCATGGAAGGTTTCGTACATGTCCTAGCTATAGGGATAGGTCATTTAAGGTGCAATTTTTAATGCAAAATTTTGAGATTGCACCATGTGTCCTCCTGTGTGACATTGCAACAAGTTAATTACTTTTTTGATAAATAAGTAAAATAAATCTCTTTATTTAAGTGTCTAGTCTTTGTAGCGCTTATCGCACTAATTGGAGACACTTTTCACTCACACACACTACCACTACATTCAGTATTTTATGCACACAACACTCACTCACATGTTGATATTTTTTTTGATATCGCACTAGATGAACCTCACTTTGTGAATTAAGGAAACGTAGCACAGGTAGTCACACATACAAGGTGCAATGTAGTTTTTGCAACATTGCATGCAACTTCGCATGAAAAATCACATCAGTGTCTGCACCTTTATGGTTGGTTGTTTGGTTTGTTGGTCAGTCAGTTTATAACTGATGCTAAATTAATCTAACAATGTCAGATGTGATTTTAACAAAAAATATGTTTTACTTTTAAACAGATAAAAGAAGAAGATATGATGGAATCAATAAACTATTTACTTAAAGCATATGAAATGGCAAAAGAAAGTAAGTACAGTTGATTGAAGAAGCCAACAAAAATTACATAGTACTTAAAATACTTTTTTTGACATTATTAGCATTTTGAAAATAATTTTCATTATTTTAACTTATGCATGTTGATTGTTGACCTTCAGGTGGTAATGCTCAACAAGAGGGGCTTGCTGGCTACAGACTTGGAAAAGCCTATGAAGAAGTTGCAGATCCTGAGACTGCAATACTGGTAAACATCATTAATCACCAATACATCATTATAAAATAGTTCAGATATAATGCGCACTCTGATTGGCTGATAGCCGTGTTTACATGAGGCTATGTAAACATGGCAATTTCGATATTTTATAAAACAAATAGAAAACGTTATGCCATGTTTACATAACCTGACATAAACACTCGGGGAAAGTTTGGGAGAAGTCTTGAGCTCTGCGTAAACCTCGTCTGCAGCTGGGTTTTACACAACAGCTCTCGACTTCTCCCAAACTTTCCTGAGTGTTTATATCAGGCTATGTAAACATGGCAAATGTTTTCTATTTGTTAAATATCACCTATAAGTAGATGTTGTATGACTGTGAAATGTCACAGAAAGCAACACTTATCACAGCCAGGAAGAACAATGGTCCTCCAATTATGTTTGGACATGGCACTTTCAAACTGTCGCACTCAGTCACTGCAAAAGACATCCATACCTCATACAAAAACTGCTCTTGACTAACTCATTACTTACTATATAACTTAATAAATTGTACTTTTTGTACTCATATATCTGTTGTATATTATTTACCAGTATCACAGTGGATACCTTGAAAAGTGTCAACAGTTGTCTGATGGCGTTGGGATGGGAAGAGCTTGTCAAGCTTTAGCAAGAGCATATGAAATGTAAGCAAACACATGCAGGTCCAACAAAACTGTGCAGCAATCGGTATGAGGGATGGTATCTACCTTTCACCCCTCCACAGGAGTTAGCTCTGCCCTCACATAGATCAGCCAAAAGGTTGTTGCAGGGCTCAATTTGTGAATTAGCAGTGCCCTGACAGATCAGCCCAAAGGTTTATTAAGGAATTGATCTGTGAGTTAGCCATGCCCTGACTTTAGATCAGCCCAGAGGTTGTTTCAGGATTTGGCAAGATTGGTGTTCGATGTAAAATTATTCAAGAAGCCATACCTCTCATAACCAAGTTTCAAATATTTCCTTTCTTGACATTTCAGGCAAGGTGACATTGAGAGTGCCATGAAGTACCTGGAAATGTTTGTGGAACTAGCAGACAGAGCCCAGCAGCTTCCTGAGCAGCAGAGTGCATGCTGTTCATTAGGAGAAATGTATAATTCCATGGTATGTCTGTCCTAGTATGCTTCAAATCTAAATCTTTTTATCCAGCTACCCTTTGCTTTGAACCTTTTCCCCCTCAGTATCCCGTGTAAAATTAGCATCATTTCATACCATTTATGGGTGGAACTCATGATTTTTATGACTATGAGAAAGAGAATTTTGGAACATTTGGGGTCGTTTTCAAAATTTCCAACAAGCTTTCCCGCCCTTCTATATATGGGAGTCCCCCCAGGCCTCATTGTCATGTCTCAAAATATATCCACTCATAATTTATTGTCAGTCATGTAAATATTCTTGTTCATACAGGGCAAATATCCAGAAGGTGTGAGGATGTTCAAAAGAGCATATGAGATTGCACAAGATCTTGGCAACCCAATAGTAATTGAAAATGCCCGTATACAACTAGGAATTGCAAATGGTCATCTAATTCTAAGTGGCTTCTCAACTACTATGAATAATGTGTGTAAAACCAACATCCAGAAGATTCTTGGCTTCAAGAGCTCAAGGTTAGACTCTTTCACAGATGGAGAACAGGATGTACTGTTGCATCATGACAGTCAATCAAGAGTTGAAGTTCATCTCGAATCAGAAAGCCAGGATAGTGCACAGGAGTCTGGAATACGGGAGACAAATGAAGCAGAAGTGGAGGAATCTGCTAAAGAACAACCAAGTGAGGAAGAAAACAGTGGGACAGAAGCGAAGGAAAATGCAGGAAGTGATTCTGGGATTACGAGTGAGCTAGAAGAGGAGAAAACAGAAAGTTCATAGAACATTCATAATTGATGAAAAGTCTGTTAGGGTGCTGAAGAACCTTATAATATTAGCCACAACTTGTATTTGGCATTTATTAATAAGTTGTGTACCTACTGAGTGTGTTATGAACATTATCTCATAGTGCGTGAAGTGACAGATGAACAGAAAACATTCTTCTTAATATATGTAAATAGTGGAAACGGTTTCATTTTGGTGTAAATTGTGTAATTGATTTGAAAACAATTGGTCAATAAACCATTTTAATTCTATTATAAATCTGACATGGAACATTTGACTTTAGTTACACTGTAAATAATTTTAGATAAATAACTGGGCTCAAAATCCAGTCAATGTTATTTTATTTTATCATCCTTAAATAAGACCGGTCAACATGTCTGTCAAAACCATATTCCACCAATCCAAATTTGGCCAGACATTGACTGTTGACTGGCTGTTATTTTAAGCCCTGAAATAAACAACTAGGTAGTTGGGTTTAATAAAGGAGGCTAACACAACACTAAGGCTAAACTCATTTCATTTTTACTTATTCATTCATTTTCAAAATTAAATTTTTAAACCTTACAACTTTTTAAATAATACCGTAATGCTTTTTTTTTTTTTTTTTTTCTGGTCTTTTATCTTGATTTCCAACTTGAAGGTATGGTTAGAAAACCACTGAAATCATTCATTTATTGCACATGGGAGATTTTGCATAGAGTGCATGCACACAAAAAAACAATGTCCTAAGTACAGTATGTGAAAATCACCTATCATATATTGGTGGCTTCCTTTAGCTTGCTAAATAAAGTTTTCATTTTTTTGACCTGCACAGCACTTGCAGCAAAGCTGATTGCTAAATTCTGATTGCTTTTAAATTTTTTACTTTTTGCCCTCAAACTGAATAGCATCAAGCACTTTGCCGATATCATATTCTTTGGCTACAATAAGCTGAGACAGCCATCCATTGTCATCTTCAAAACCCATGTCTCTCATCTGAGTGATGGCCATTTCAAGAGGATCTTCTTCATTAGGTCCTGTGGCTGCATCCATTTCCTCAGTAGTACTCCCTGTGTTTTCACTGTGTTTGTCCTTGTCAACAACAACATAATCTTCTGTGGTTGGAGTGGTGTCCTGCAAGGAGAGAGAGGTGCATAAATTAGCATTTTTTTTGCAAATGGAATTCTGGCTGACATTTGCAGATAATGAAATTCAAAGACTTAAAAAATTATCCAACAATATGGACTTTGATACGGAAAAAAAACAAAAAACATTCAGAACTTTCAGTCCTCATAATATGATACAGTATCTTTCTTTCAGTAGGTATAATTTACAGCAGCCTGATAAAACTTTATAATTAGAAAACCTACCATTGGGCCAGTAGGAGGGGGACATTGTTCTTGATCTGATGCAGAAGGTGTTTCAGTATCCTCTGATGATGATGACTCGGCAGAAGTGTCTTTGGTTTCTTTATCATCAGTTTTGTAGGTACAGTTTCCTTGGCAGCAATCTATTAAATTATAAGGCCAATCTAAATTAGATTTGTAAGTTCATTTTCTTTTTTCTCTTTTTTCTTTTTGGGTGGGCTTGGGGAGTCAATTTGTTCTAAACTTTAATCATATATGTTCAGTTCCAACCTACCTTGCTCGTTATCAGCATATGTGTGGACTTCAACTCCCATAGGTCCTAGGAATGATGCCAGTGATTCTCCCAGATTGTGGAGAAAGGGTGGCCCAACAGGTACTTCTTGGCCTGCTTCTTGTGCTGTCTCAGCATGTCTGTTACACTTGGAATCAGTAGTTGTACCACAGCGTCCTCTTGGGCCACCACATCGACCCCTACTACTTCCTGGACCCCAAAAACGAGCACCATGCCCTCGTAGCCATGGTCCAAATCCATGATTTGGTCCATGGTGTGGTCCATGATGTGGTCCATGATGTGGTCCATGATGTGGTCCATGATGTGGTCCGTGATGTGGTCCATGATGTGGTGGAGGGAAGGGGAAAGGACCTGGGAACCATGGGCATGCTCTTGGGGTGCAAATCCTTAGCATTTCATGCTCTTTGTGTAGACCTTTATCTTCACACTTCTTGCAGAGGTCATAATCTGGACAAACAGCACATTTGAATCGTTTTCCAGTTATGCCGACATCACAGCCATCGCAGACGACACCTTGATGTACAGGTTCTGGTGGTGATGTGCTGTTGCTTCCATCTGGAGAAAGAAAGAGGAATACATATTACATGTAAATAAACCCTTCAAAACTCAAATGTTTCACTTAATTTGTGCATCAAAACATCAAAATAAGAAAGGGGGTTATATGCAAGAATATAAGCTTACTAAAAAACGCTGACTCACTATATGCACCCATTGGCTTACAAGTAAAGACAGTCTTCAACAACAAGAAAAATTCAGTCGAGGGCATTCAGGGTTTCCTTTATAATAACAGTCATTCTAGCAGCCTACCTTGATCAGCTGAATCTTCTTGGCCATCAAGAACCTTGATAAAAACTCGGAAAACGTCTCCTTTAATGCTGCCAAGAGCCTCTACCAGTTCTTCATGGCTGGAAAAAGTTACCAGCTCTTCGTCGTCATCTGTTGAAATTTTCAATAAAACACATGATTTTTGTTTAATATTCCTTTAGAATTAAAGGTACATTGAAGGTTATCGAGAAGTATTAAAATCATCAGGTATTTTTGAGAATTTTGACGATGTTTGAAACGAAAAGTGCAGTGTCATTCAAATGTCTTGCAAAATGCGGGGGGGAAAAACAAAAAAATAAAAATAAAACAAGAAAAACATGCGCGTTAATTAACAACAAGCAAACCATGTTAACGCTACTCTCCTGATAGATATTACTTTAACTTATTTTCGGAAAACACAGTAACAAAGCTTTAAAATCTCTCAAAAAATAAGACAAATAATACAAAATAAGACAAAATTTCCAAACAAGACTTTACCTTTCCAAAACAAACGCAAAGGTTTGTTCCTGATGCCTGGGAAGACTGTGCGGATTTTTGTCAGCAAGTAGTCGTAGTTCGAAGAAGCACCTTCATCGATGGTAAATCGTCGAATTTCTTGCTGTTCTGGACATAAAAGCAGATAAGCTTTGACAGAGAGAGCCATTATCTTGCCTTGCAGTTGGTTTGATGTCTTGATGGTTCGTCTTGATCAGTCTTCTAGCTTCACTGAGAAACAGTGTCTTTTAAAATATGTCTAAATTTTCAGCGATCACTTTATATGCGATTCTAAAAACCTTCCAGATCACTCTCGAACCTTCTTAGGAAAGAGCTCTGTCACTCTTACAGATCACAAATATTGCAATTTTGCTGTTTTTTGCTGATTATGAAACAGAATAAACAAATATAACCCTTTGTTTTGAAGAATCATTTGATCTGCGCAACTGCAGAGGGAATACCTATTTTTAGACGGAGTATGATGTCATAGGTACATTTGGGTCAAGATTACTCAGCACATTTTGGGCCCCATATTTGGGCAAAAGTGCTTATTCATTGCTTCATATATCGTCCCTGCCAAGGAGCTCCGGCAGATTACAGCTTAACGTTCCGTGTTCTTCAGCATGTTCCATCTATTGTTGTATTTTAATACAGTTTTAATATTAGTTCTCGTATATAAAGTTTAAATACATCAATTTAATTGGAACTTCCATCTCGATTGTCTTTTTTTGTCTACTATACTTGAGGACCTAAATACGCCATGGACAACATAATAACAACAGAATATGCGCCATCAATTGATATCGTGAGTCATAATTTATTCCTTCATATTTTTTATGTACAAATTACTTTTTTTTTTTATAGTGGGATTCAAATTCAGTAACTTAATGATACTGGTTTCCAATTTGGCCCACTGTCACACACACACACTACCACTACATTATATATTCTATGCATACAACTCTCAACTCACATGTTGATTTTTACGACATTTGTTTTTGGACAAAAAAATATAGATGTCGCCGAGCGAATATTAAGAATATTACCATTAAACGATCTTGAACTAAGGGAACTGTTAGAAAAATTAATACTAATAGAGAGACACTTTATAGCAATAAAAAATTTAATAGATTTTAGATCTTTTTTTTGTTTATAACAAAATTTGTTAACCTACTTCCGGTGTACAATTTAGAATAGCTAAGGGTAGGGAGGGTTGGGTGATCTTTAGTCCATCACGTGACTCTCGTGCTGTGCAGGAAGACACAACATGGTGGAAGATTGATCCGGGGGGGGGGGGGGGGGTACTCCCCTATATTTGCTATACGGGTATGTGCCGCCCGATAGGGTATGGTTTTTTGGCTTTTAGGTCTGGGGTAGGGTATCATTTTTTTACAATTTGTCTGGGGAAGGGTAAGGTTTTTGTCTGGGATAGGGTATCATTTTGACATTTTTTCCGGGATAGGGTTATGTTTTAGTTGTTTTAGCCTGGTAGGCTAGGTTTTCTGCCGGCACAAAAAATAACGATTTAAATTCAATTACACAATTGCCAAATAGTTATTGAAAGCTATTGAATAATCGTTTTTTGCATATCAAAAAATGTAGGTTTAGTCTGGGGTAGGGTATATGAAATCAAAATTCTAGGTCTGGGATAGGGTCAGGGTTTTGAGGACCTGGTGGTACACCCCCACCCAAGTTGGGGTGGTAGTACCCCCCCCCAAGTTGGGGTGGTAGTACCCCCCCCCCCCCCCCCCCCCCCCGGGGATTGATCGCGTTTCCACGAAAATAAACCTTTGGAAAGACTCTAAAACAGTAAAACAATCCAAAAGTTGCAGCTGTAACTGATAGTTAGTACTTCATTGCGTCATTCAGTAACCTTGAAGAGTTTTTGGCTGTTTTATGTATTGTTCTGGACGGGTGGTCATCAGAACTACGAAAGCTTTGTATAAACAACTCAAATATGTGAAATACGTACAGTATATGAGCTAAACTTTTACATTCTGGGAGGCTGATTCTGCTCTGAATTTACTTCTGATTGCTTTTTAATACTGTTGATAAAGGTCTTGGAGTTTTTTAAGCCATGGAGCCAAAGGTATGGCCATTTACTTGAATATATTATTTTATTATGTCGTCATTTATGTTCTATAGATATCATAGTTGAATTTAAGAATTTTGAAATTATTAACTTAAGGGGATGCTGTTCGCCATAAGGTACATTTATTCTGTTCACAGTGATTTCTCAGATTCATAAAATATCTTTTTTGTTGGTTCATTATTTATTTTTGTGGTTGATAAAAAATGTCTACTATTTTTCTGTATTCTATAGAAATTATTCACAGTTTTAATGGGAATGGGTAATCAGCTGATACTTATGCTCATATGCCATGTTCAACATCAAATCATTTTGTGTCTTCATATAAAGATCATACATGTGTCTTTATAATTATAAAGATCACTTGAATACTAATGAAGATCGATGGCTTAATTTATCTGGTATAAAAGTCCATGCATGTGACGTGTATGGGTGAGCCAATTGGACCAAAGGCTTATGAATTATTTTGAGTTTTTGAACAACTAATATTCATATATTTGAACAATCACATGCTAATATACTCTAAAATAATGATAAAGAATAAGGATTTATTGGATGTTATCCTAAATTTTCAAAACCAAAGCCATGTTTACTGCTGAAGGTGTTTAGGTAAACTATGTTACTGATTTGGCACAAGTTTACGATGGGTTATAGTCAACTAGCTAGACCATGTCCAACATTGTAAACAGTAGCAATATTTGACATGAACTGTCATTCTTACTCAATAAGTAATCAGTATGCATACTCAAAACGTTTCTATTCCTATTCATATCCTGCAAATCTGTAGAGAGGAACCTTGACTAATATACATATAATATATAAAGGTCAACGTGCATTAGTATTCTTAAGATTGCCTCAGGCATAGGTTGTTATTTTTTTAAATCTCCTACTGTTTATGTATTTCCTTGTAATAGATATCTTAGTTTCAAAGAAATGATTTAAAAACAACTTTGAAAAACAGTTTTTCCTAAATATCATTCAAAATCAGGCTACCCTAGAAAATATAAATAAATAATGTACTATAATAATCATAATTATTGTCAATTATTGACAGTGTAGCACCTAAATGGAAAAGTTTCTAGAAAGGTTATCTGTTTTATTTCGAAAAAATAATCTTAAATGTTTCAGTGATTAATTAAAAAAAACAGATAACTTTTCTTGAAACTTTTAAAAAATAACTCCTTGGAGCCACCTTAAATTACAGTGTAGATAGTTATCTAGATTAAGTTTAATGTCAACTATCCAAAAATATGAGACTTAAACCTGTTACAGGTACATAGTAAAATACATAAGATGCTGAAGATTATTTAATTACCTTATTTGTATTACTTGGTTATTTGTCAGTTGAATGAAATACCACCTATGGTTTTCTCCTGGTCAAAGGGCATGCTTGAACTTCCTTTATTGCTGCTGGAGTACGTAGTACTTATTTTAGGATTAGTTACCTTCAGAAATGAATAAACCTCTTTACCTGATTCACTTGACTATCATTTCTTTGTTTAACTGTTGCACAAGAGAAGACTCATAAATATGGATGCAACTCAAACAAAAAATTTACACTGAAAAGCCTTTTAGAATTTAACTCTAGTGCTTTAAAAACAGTTTTGTTACTTTTGTTTAAACAATGAAACAAAGAAACCCCTTCCTGATGTGAAACAAATGCTGTACAAACAGGAAATTCTTCATCTGTTACCATGAGATAGCTCAGGTGTTAGGAAATATCCATTAGGGAATATCCCCATGGTAACCACATCTTGGACCTATTATGCTTTGTACCATATGGTTATGAACATTCTCTACATGATATTGATCACTCTCTTTGCCTTCCTGTGATGTCATGAGTGGGCTTAAGATCCAAAACATGATTTTTTTATCATCATTAAGTCAATGATATGGTCCATGACATGGTCTATGATGTGGTCCATGACGTGGTCCATGACATGGGCCATGATGTGGTGGAGGGGAGGGGAAAGGACCTGGGAACCATGAGCATGCTCTTGGGGTGCAAATCCTTAGCATTTCATGCTCTTTGTGTAGACCTTTATCTTCACACTTCTTGCAGAGGTCATAATCTGGACAAACAGCACATTTGAATCGTTTTCCAGCAATGCCGACATCACAGCCATCGCAGACGACACCTTGATGTACAGGTTCTGGTGGTGATGTGCTGTTGCTTCCATCTGGAGAAAGAAAGAGGAATACATATTACATGTAAATAAACCCTTCAAAACTCAAATGTTTCACTAAATTTGTGCATCAAAACATCAAAATAAGAAAGGGGGTTATATGCAAGAATATAAGCTTACTAAAAAACGCTGACTCACTATATGCACCCATTGGCTTACAAGTAAAGACAGTCTTCAACAACAAGAAAAATTCAGTCGAGGGCATTCAGGGTTTTCTTTACAATAAGTCATTCTAGCAGCCTACCTTGATTAGCTGAATCTTCTTGGCCATCAAGAACCTTGATAAAAACTCGGAAAACGTCTCCTTTAATGCTGCCAAGAACCCCTACCAGTTCTTCATGGCTGGAAAAAGTCACCAGCTCTTCGTCGTCATCTGTTGAAATTTTCAATAAAACACATGATTTTTGTTTAATATTATTCCTTTAGAATTAAAGGTACATTGAAGGTTATCGAGAAGTATTAAAATCATCAGGTATTTTTGATAATTTTGAATGAAAAGTGCAGTGTCATTTAAGTAAGCTTACCCGCACTTGCAAAATGCAGGGGGGGGAGGGGGGGAACAAAAAAATAAAAATAAAACAAGAAAAACATGCGCGTTAATTAACAACAAGAAAACCATGTTAACGCTACTCTCCTGATAGATATTATTGCTGCGAGCCGCGAGGCGAGCAGCGACACTAATCTCCACCCGGTTTGGGCTACCTGTGTTACAGATAGCAGCTTTTTTCTCGACATCAGGATTCAGGATTAATGACGGATTTTACAAGTCTGAGCCTTCTGTAACCTGATTTGGGCTACCTGTGTTACAGATAGAGTTGAAGCAAACAAACCACAGGAATGTACGTGATGGAATGCACGATTGAATGACGTAATGCGGGTATCTGTAACACAGGTAGCCCAAATCGGGTTACAGAAGGCTCAAACTTGTAAAATCCGTCATTAATCCTGAATCCTGATGGCCGTAAGTTGTTGTTATTGATCTAGAACTTGTCATGCACACTACTTGGACTGTCACCTTACAGGCAACATTACTCAGTAGTACAACAGCCATTCCCTCACCAGACTTGTGAGTGCCTTTTCACTTTTAAAGATACAAAGACATGCAAAAGCATTTTCCGTTGTCAAACTGTGACCTTTTTTTACTGCGCTTCACAGTAGAGTACTGGTGAGCAGCATTTCACTAGCACGCCGCAACGACTAGTTTTAACTTATTTTCGGAAAATACAGTATCAAAGCTTTAAAATCTCTCAAAAAATAAGACAAATAATACAAAATAAGACAAAATTTCCAAACAAGACTAAGTTACCTTTCCAAAACAAACGCAAAGGTTTGTTCCTGATGCCTGGGAAGACTGTGCGGATTTTTGTCAGCAAGTAGTCGTAGTTCGAAGAAGCGCCTTCATCGATGGTAAAACGTCGAATTTCTTGCTGTTCTGGATATAAAAGCAGATAAGCTTTGACAGAGAGAGCCATTATCTTGCCTTGCAGTTGGTTTGCTGTCTTGATCAGTCTTCTAGCTTCACTGAGAAACAGTGTCTTTTAAAATATGTCTAAATTTTCAGCGATCACTTTATATGCGATTCTACCTTCCAGATCACTCTCGAACCTTCTTAGGAAAGAGCTCTGTCACTCTTACAGATCACAAATATTGCAATTTTGCTGTTTTTTGCTGATTATGAAACAGAATAAACAAATATAACACTTTGTTTTGAAGAATCATTTAAACTGCGCAACTGCAGAGGGAATACCTTATTTATAGACGGAGTAGACGGAGTATGATGTCATAGGTACATTTGGGTCAAAATTACTCAGCACATTTTGGGCCCCATATTTGGGCAAAAGTGCTTATTCATTGCTTCATATATCGTCCCTGACAAAGAGCTCCAGCAGATTACAGCTTAACGTTCCGTGTTCTTCAGCATGTTCCATCTATTGTTGTATTTTAATACAGTTTTAATATTAGTTCTCGTATATAAAGTTTAAATACATCAATTTTATTGGAACTTCCATCTCGATTGTCTTTTTTTGTCTACTATCACGGCTTGAGGACCTAAATACGCCATGGACAACATAATAACAACAGGATATGCGCCATCAATTGATATCGTGAGTCATAATTTATTCCTTCATATTTTTTTCATACTTTAGGATGTTCATTTGTTTTTGGACAAAAATTGTAGACTGTATCTATTTGTCGCCGAGCGAATATCAAGAATATTACCATTGAACAACCTTGAACTAAAGGAACTGTTAGAAGAATTAATACTATTAGAGAGACATTTTATAGCAATAAAAATAGATAAATAATAAAATAAAAATAGATCTTTTTTTGTTTATAACAAAATTTGTTAATCTACTTCCGGTGTACAATTTAGAATAAGTAAGGGTAGGGAGGGTTGGGTGATCTTTAATCCATCACGTGACTCGTGCTGTGCAGGAAGACACAACATGGTGGAAGATTGATCGCGTTTCCACGAAAATAAACCTTTGGAAAGACTCTAAAACAGTAAAACAATCCAAAAGTTGCAGCTGTAACTGATAGTTAGTACTTCATTGCGTCAATCAGTAACCTTGAAGAGTTTTTGGCTGTTTTATGTATTGTTCTGGACGGGTGGTCATCAGAACTACGAAAGCTCTGTATAAACAACTCAAATATGTGAAATACAGTATATGAGCTAAACTTTTACATTCTGGGAGGCTGATTCTGCTCTGAATTTACTTCTGATTGCTGTTTAATACTGTTGATAAAGATCTTGGAGTTTTTTAAGCCATGGAGCCAAAGGTATGGCCATTTACTTGAATATATTATTTTATTATGTCGTCATTTATGTTCTATAGATATCATAGTTGAATTTAAGAATTTTGAAATTATTAACTTAAGGGGATGCTGTTCGCCATAAGGTACATTTATTCTGTTCACAGTGATTTCTCAGATTCATAAAATATCTTTTTTGTTGGTTCATTATTTATTTTTGTGGTTGATAAAAAATGTCTACTATTTTTCTGTATTCTATAGAAATTATTCACAGTTTTAATGGGAATGGGTAATCAGCTGATACTTATGCTCATATGCCATGTTCAACATCAAATCATTTTGTGTCTTCATATAAAGATCATACATGTGTCTTTATAATTATAAAGATCACTTGAATACTAATGAAGATGGCTTAATTTATCGGGTATAAAAGTCCATGCATGTGACATGTATGGGTGAGCCAATTGGACCAAAGGCTTATGAATTATTCTGAGTTTTTGAACAACTACTATTTATATATTTGAACAATCACATGCTAATATACTCTAAAATAATGATGAAGAATAAGGATTTATTGGATGGTATCCTAAATTTTCAAAACCAAAGCCATGTTTACTGCTGAAGGTGTTTAGGTAAACTACGTTACTGATTTGGCACAAGTTTACGATGGCTTAGTCACTAGTTAGACCATGTCCAACATTGTAAACAGTTGCCAAAATGTAGCAATATTTGACATGAACTGTCATTCTTACTCAATAAGTAATCAGTATACATACTCAAAAAGTTTCTATTCCTATTCATATCCTGCATCTCTGTAGAGAGGAACCTTGGCTAATAAGCATATAATATATAAAGGTCAACGTGCATTAGTATTCTTAAGGTTGCCTTGGGCATAGGTTGCACACAGCATTATTTTTTTAATGTCCTACTGTTTATGCACTTCCTTGTAATAGCTATCAAAGTATCAAAGAACTGATTTAAAATCAACTTCGAAAAACAATTTTTCCTAAATATCATTCGAAATCAGGCTACCCTAGAAAATATGAATAAATAATGTACTATAATTATTGACAGTGTAGCACCTAAATGGAAAAGTTTCAAGAAAAGTTATCTGTTTTATTTCGAAAAAATCAGCTTAAATGTTTCAGCGATTAAAAATAAAACAGATAACTTTTCTTGAAACTTTTGAAAAATAACTCCTTGGAGCCATCTTAAAAAATTACAGTGTAGATAGTTATCTAGATTAAGTTTAATGTCAACTACATGTATCCAAAAATATGAGACTTAAACCTGTTACAGGTACATAGTAAAATACATAAGATGCTGAAGATTATTTAATTATCTTATTTGTATTACTTGGTTATTTGTCAGTTAAATGAAATACCACCTATGGTTTTCTCCTGGTCAAAGGGCATGCTTGAACTTCCTTTATTGCTGCTGGAGTACGTAGTACTTATTTTAGGATTAGTTACCTTCAGAAATGAATAAACCTCTTTACCTGATTCACTTGACTATCATTTCTTTGTTTAACTGTTGCACAAGAGAAGACACATAAATATGGATGCAACTCAAACAAAGAATCTTATTCTAAAGAGAATTATACATGGTCTGAAATCGAAAAACTTGCCCAAGGTAAAGAGGTTTATTATGTAAAAATGCAATGGAAAAAATTAAGTTAACATTACAGCAATTCACCATGCATTTAAATAATATCTTGATCCACACAACCTAAACGTTTACACACACACACACACATCTAGGCAGGTGCACACAGTTGCATCACAATATAAAGTAATAATGTTTTCTAACTTTGCTTTTCTGTCATTTCCCCATTAATCTGTCATTAGCTTCACTGAAAATAGAAGACAAAAGGCAAAAACTTTATTATGAATTTATGCAAAGATTATCTTAAATACGCAATAAAAAATTAACTGTGATCCAATCAACAACTAGCTATAATTTGAGATGTCTGGGATTTTGTCAGATTTTGTCTTCTTTCTAATTTCCAATAATAATTCAGTATATAAGATTTTTGTTTGTCTCTCACATGGATAGAGGATTTTTTTTCACCGTCTGCCAGTTTTCCTTCCTACTCAAATGTTGTTTCAGTAAGGTTTTCCTTCCTCCACAAAAACCCAACATACAGTTTTTTGTTTCAACGATAGAATAAAATTAAGGAAGATATTCTCGTATATAATTAACAATTAGAAGACAAACTCGAGATTTCTATCGGCTGATAGTTGACGAGGGGCTCCGGCCCCGAGTCAACTATCAAAGCCGATAGAAATCGAGAGTGAGTCTTCTAATTGTTTTAGTAAAATTCTCAACGAAACTATACAATTGCAAACAAGAGGAAACTTCACAAAATCGCGAAGGGAAAGCCGCCATTTTTTTCAAAACAAAGCCGGCTTTCTCTACCCACTATCTATCGGCTGATAGATAGTGAGTACGTTAGCCAATCAGAATGCAGGATTTGCAATAGTATAGTAGTAGAATTTTACTAATTATAAATAGTAAGGAAGAGAACTAAAAATAGTTCTGCCTTTTTAATCTCATAGCTTCCTGTTTTTGTACTTTTTTGTTTACAGTACCAGTTAATTTATAAATATAAATAGGATTTCAATAAAGCTAAAACAAGTTCAATCTCAGTGAGCTACAGCAATAGTTATTAGAGTACCAAGTTGCAATAATTAGTTTAGCAGATTTTTCTAGAATTAAGAAAAAAAAAATTTTTCTGTCTCAAAAACATCTATCAATTTTTTCAGTTTGTTAACTTAAATTCTAATGTTTTATACAGTCTTGATATCACACCAAAAGCACTGCTTAAAGCAGAATTTGGTTTTAAAAATTGATATCAAGATATTTAATGATATTATGATTCAAAATCAAAAGTGATTTTCATTAAAGAAACAAATTACAATTACCTGTACTGAGATTTCCTCAGGGTCAGTATTTACCTGTTTTTACTCCAATTTTTCCATTACTCTGAAAAGCCTTTAGAATTTAACTCTAGTGCTTTAAAAACAGTTTTGTTACTTTTGTTTGAACAATAGAACAAAGAAACCCCTTCCTGATGTGAAACAAATGCTGTACAAATAGGAAATTTTTCATCTGTTACCATGAGATAGCTCAGGTGTTAGGAACTATCCATTAGAGAATATCCCTATGGTAACCACATCTTGAACCTATTATGCTTTGTACCATGGTTATGAACATTCTCTACATGATATTGATCACTCTCTTTGTCTTCCTGTGATGTCATGAGTGGGCTTAAGATCCAAAACATGATTTTTTTATCATCATTAAGTCAATGAAAATCCATCCACTGACTGTGTATTGCTCCTTCGATTCACCTTAGAAAAGCAATTTTAAAGGGTTATTAGGAATCATATATCCTTAAATCTACCATCACTGAAGTAAGAACTGTATTTCACAACCATAATAATTTCCACAGGTAACTTTTTCTCTTTAATTTTTTTTCATTAAAATTTTCTTTACTATGTAAGTTTTTTTTGCCAAACAGGAAAAATATTTCAGCATACTAGTATACAAAAAAATTTTTTGTTCATCAACCTTCAGACAAATATTTTCTTTCTACTGTACCAGTGTTGGCTTTTATATTATTTTGTCATTGTTTTTGTTTTTTGTGATAAAGATTTCAGTATTATTTTGGGGTTATTCTCTAACAGCTGGTAGACAGGAATAAAATTGAATGATCAATTTGCATAAACAACGTTAGTGCTCGTACTACAGATTTTTAGCGGTAAAAATAATAGATTTAAGAATCAATTTTGAATATTGAGTATATAAGGAGTAGTTAATCTTTTATTTCATTCATTATTGTTTTGTTTCTATTATTTTGTGTAATCATTGTACCATTGTTACTGTGTGTCTCCATAATTTGTGAAATATATATATTTTTACAAAAAAGAACTACTGGTAGATTTGTTTAAAAATATCAAGATTTATTCCTTAAATCTCATAGATTTCCATAATATTTATATTTCATCACATGATATTTGACACATTTTTAAAATCTATTTTTGAATTTCTATCAAAATTATTTAAATTATTCTAAACACTTTAAAAACTGATGTGAAGCATCAAGAGTCTGTACATATTAAGTCTCTATTCTCTAATCCAGAAACATGTATTGCAGTTAGTTGATGATAATATGATTGGGTTGATTTTGGTTTTTTATTTTAAGAACAAGCTTTTGATGAAGGTATTGATTATCTCCATAGGTTGTTGTTAAAGATAAAGCTGGGGTTACGCAAGTTCAAGACGGTGATGACATCAGCAAGCTAGCTGTTAGTGACTACACACACATCGCTTACATCGCCGTCAATGGCATGACATGTAATTCCTGTGTCAAAACTATTGAGAAAACCCTATCACAAATGAATGGTGTCAATGAAATCAACGTCTCCCTCGAGGAGAAAGAAGCAGAAATCAAGTTTAACGGCAAAGTAACCAATGGTGAACAGTTAACACAGGCTATAGACGATGTTGGTTTTGAAGCTACACTTAAAAGAGTTGTTGACATCCTTACGAAAGAAAATGCATATCAGAAAGAAAAGGAATCGTCTGAAAATATAGATGAGATAGAACTTAAAGTCCTTGGAATGACATGCCAGTCATGTGTTAAATCTATCCAGAAGGCTTTATCTCATACCTCAGGTGTGAAAAACTCAAGTGTATCTCTCCAAGAAGAAAAAGCAACTATTAAATATGAAGCTTCGATCACAACTCCTGAGAAATTAAGAGAAACAATTGAAGATATTGGATTTGAAGCCATTCTCCCTAAAAATGATTCTGGGCTTCGAAATGTCATGATCAATGTAGAAGGAATGACATGTAATTCTTGTGTGAGTACGATAGAAACACAGTTAGGACAGAGGAGTGGAGTACAGTCTATAACCGTTTCTCTTGAAAAGAAACAGGCCAAGATCTCTTACACGGCTGAAAAAATGACTCCAGAACAGTTGGTCGAAGCCATTGAGGACATGGGTTTTGATGCTAAACTTCTGAATGATGGGGTTAATGATGAGGACAAGGACATCAGAATGGCTGTCATCGCTATAGCAGGAATGACATGCATGTCTTGTGTGAATACTATCGAGGGAAAGATGTCTGCTGCTCCTGGAGTTATGAATATTAAGGTCTCACTGGACCTTAGAAAAGCCGACATCAAGTACGATCCAGAGGTAACTACACCACAAGACTTGTGCGATGCTATTGATGAGATGGGATTTGATACTTCTCTTCCTTCTAAAGGTAAATAATATTTTCTTATCATTTCTATGATTGAGGTGTAACCTGACAAAGCACACTTCAGGCGCCACAGAGCAAAGTCTTGAGTCTGTTTGCTGGGGGGGGGGGGGCAATTTGGGGGCGATTGACTCTGTGTATCACCCTACCCCTCTGATAATTCGGGAAGTGCAGTTCTTGAGAATGTGATTTCCAGTGCCAAGGTTTTGAGGTGCAATTGCAACATATTTATTGCATTAAAGTCATGTTAAAGCTTTAGGCAATGCATCACAGAAAATTTTTGGCAAAAAAGGCAAGGGGCTAATAAGCACCCCCAATATCCCAAGCTCCCCTGCCTCTGCAGTGCCTGCATTTGCATACTGTATTAACTTGAATAAGTGCCACAGCGTTTTTTAAATTTTTCGCGCCTAAGATGCACCGCTTATTTCAGGGCGGTGCTTATTTAAAACTTGGATGCAACAAAGAAATCTTTTCTTTTAAATGAAAACATTGGGGAAGGAGGAGTGGTATAAAAAGGAATATTTTATATAGAAATTGTCATATTAACCCAGTAAAATAAATCCAATTTGAAAAAAAAACTGTATATTTTGTGGTAATAATCAAAATTCCTTTCAGTGTATGTGTGTGTGTTTTTTTTTTCCTGGAAAAAAATATTTATAATATTATTATTAGAACAGTGAAATGTAAGCTTTATTTTAAAAAAAACATTTAAATAATGTTAATACCCAGAGAGCCAGGGTCAACGATCAGCGAACAGGTAAATGACAATTTTCAAGTACCTGACACCATCTTAATTTTAACCCAATCTTCAACCTCAACCCAACCATCAAATGTTAACCTTGATAAATTGACGCGCTGCAGTGATCCTTGTGACTAAACTGACACTGGCAAAGACAGAAAATTATTGCTAGAATATCATGACATTGACGTTACATTGAAGTAGATAAAAAAGAAACAAATAATAATGAAGAGCATCAACATGGTACCCCACATATTATTTTATCTTTTTTTCTTTTTCTTTTTTTTCTTCTCAATATTGGTTATTATAAGAATGAAATTTAAATATTTTTAGGTCGCGGATATTATTAAGATATTAGAATAATAATTATAGTCAACATAATGCTGAGAAAAAAACTATCCAGATGTTCACTCCCTTTTATCAATTGGCAGTGATATGATTTTGCTCAATATTCTATGGCTGAGTAAGATATTAGCCATTATATATAGATATATAGATCACAATATGGATATCTTAGAAACTGCAGATTAAAAGAGAATGAATTGAATTACAAACACCATATAGATGCAATATACATCTGTTATAAATGCATTACTCCTTCCAGTAAGAATTGGTAAAGCTACAGTATGAGTATATGTAGGGGCGGGTCTAAAATAAAGTATCCTTGTGACTGCTGGTGAAATGTACAGTAGAAAAACTTTAGTATACCCATTTTGAAATAAAGTGCGACACGTGAAAGTGATATGATGTTTTAGTGTGTATGTTTTGTTTTTTTTTGTTTTTTTTTGTTTTCAGTCCAAATCAAGTCTATAAAATAATTTTTTCCCTGCAGTTTTGTACTAATCTATCATGTTTGGCATAATTTAGTAGATCATTACTGGTATAAATGGTTATCAACCATTCTTCTTTCAGTACATAAATTATTATCAAAGAACAATCTATAGAACATTAATATTCTACCTCCCAACCTGTGCAAATATTACCAGTAAGTTGTTGTATAACTGAGTTGATGTTGTTGAATTTCTAGATACAGATTCTGTTTCAAAGGACTCTTTTGTGGCGATGGCGAAGCAGGAAGGTACCGGGAATTGGGGTGTAAGGTTTAGCAGTACTACAAACCTAGCACCGCCTTCAAAGATGGAAGATATAGAAAAGATTTACCTCCATATTGAAGGGATGACTTGCGCATCTTGTGTTGCTAGTATTGAGAGGGCACTAACAAAGAAAAAAGGTAAGATAAAATAATCAATATGTCTGTTTTTTACTATATCAGTACTACTTCTTTTCTTTTCTTTCTTTTTTTTCTCTCTTTTTTCTTTTCCACTGGCATATTTATTTTAGTTTGTAATCCAACAAATTATTTAATGGATCTATAATCCCTAAAACATGTCTATTGAAACATTGTTATGCCAAAATTTTTGTTGAAACTTCGGTAAAAATGTTTCTTTTTTATCATAATAATTTAATCATAATTTTTCTTCTTCTAAAAACGTTAGTATTCCAACCATTGTCCAGTTAATAAATGCCAAAAAATGAAACTACTTACAATGGCATTAATATACAATACATCTGAATGAAACTTTTTCCTCTTTGTTTCCTACCTTGAAAAGATAAAGATCCCTAAGAATTTTAATAATTATTGAAAAGTGAATTTTAAATATTCTTTTGAATATACTTCTTATAAATTTCTTTTTTATAATGCATTAGTTATCCAATTCCATTAAATTAAATGATAATATGAAAAGAAATTCGTGATTTCCATTCCTCATTTCTCTATTTTAAGTCATTTAATCATCCTTCAATATTATTTAACTGTGGCCACATATATTTTCTTTTTTTTTTCCCTGAAGGTTTTTTTATTGTATTGTTCTTTATTGTATTGTATTATTCTTGAATGATAATAAGGATATAACATGGAAATCTGCTTTGGTTGACAATTTCGATACAAAGGAAAGGTTATTTATTCTCTTGAAAGCCTTTTTGTTGTTGCATTTTACATCTGTGTCAACATCATTCAACCCATTCTTTGTCTCACAATTTCGTCATAGCAATAACGTCAGAGATTTTTCACATTAAAATAACGTTTTTGCTATTAAGTATGTTCGTTGTTTTTCATTTTATATAGCATTATTTAGTCTTCTAAAAAAAACTCCTGAAAATCTCTTTCAATACTTTTTTCTTGGAAGAGTTTTTGTCGTAGGCGTTAATTGTCTCTTTCATATATCCATTTTTATCGTTTTCATTCTATATTTCACACCTTTATTTTTCCTTGTTTCTTTTTCTCTTATCTTAAAAGACTTCTGACTTTAATTTGGATATTTAAGCTAAAAAAAAACCCTTATAAATTTATGCCTTTTGGTAAAAATAAATCCTAATTCTCTTAACAATATTGACAAGTTCTTCAAATCAACCACGGTCTAGTAATTTCTTTCGAGTACTTCTGTACAATATCTCAAAAACAACGTCACAGACGTCTAGGATTCGAACCTCGAAGGTAAAATATCACAATATTTATATTTAATTCTAAATGTATTTTTCGTTAGAATTTCAACATTTGAATTTAGATTTTAAGCAGGTGAGTGTGAGCAGATTTCAAACGAGTGAAAACGTATTCGATTTATGAGGATAATTTAGAAGAGCTCTATGATTTTCGTTTCAAATTTCTACAACACAAAGATTTTCACTTTGGTATAATCGTATAAGGTCATTGAATTTTAATATTTTTAAAGGGGGACTAGTACGAAAATCGCTCAAAATTTAATTCGGCTGAAACTTTCCTAGAATAATCTCTAAGGGTCTAATAAACACTGGTTAAAGTTTTTTCTTGATATTCCGAAGGGAAGTATTATATTTTTACGAATCTTTAACGGAGTCTGTGACGTCATTTACTCAACACCATACATCGCTCTATACATTTCCCTGTATTTTGTGATCAAAATATTCGCTCGTTTCATACTCAATACTGAAAAAAAGAGACTTAAAAATCAATTGTAATCACAATTAATGTTAGTAAAATCCGTCAGCCGACCTTTGGGCTTCATAGAAACAAAATAAATCAAGAAGTTATTTACAAAGAAATCTATGGAGCGATGTATGGTGTTGAGTAAATGACGTCACAGACTCCGTTAAAGATTCGTAAAAATATGATACTTCCCATCGGAATATCAAGAAAAAACTTTAACCAGTGTTTATTAGACCCTTAAAGATTATTCCAAGAAAGTTTCAGCCGAATTAAATTTTGAGTGATTTTCGTACTAGTCCCCCTTTAAGGCATAATACATTCTCTAAATAAACTGGAGATTACTTGGTAAGATATCTTCAAAGTACGAAAAAGTAGGAAAGCGTATGAAAGTTTTTGCAGTCTAGTTAGAGCAAACTTTTTCTTGCGTCATTGGGTATATAGAGCTAAGAGAGCATATCTTAACAGAGCGGAAAAATCCAAAAGTTCCGCATACTTTCTCGTAGTTAATCTTCGATATCTGCTCGTGTCAAGAAAGATAAAACGTTGCTGCTGATTCGTATATCGACCCCCTAAAACGTGTCTTGCAACCTATGGCAACCTTTGTCGGTTTGAAAAGCTAAGAACATGTTTATCTTTATAGATTCTCACATATTTACCGAAATCTTGGAGTCCTGATTGCGGTAGGATTTCTCGATCACACTTCTCAACGAAAATGTTTGCAAAATCTTACTCCCTAGGGCAACAAATCACATTTTTTCAATGGTTCTCCTACCCATTCAGGACAGGAAGAAAAGTATTTTTCCTTTACCGTCCTTGTTCAACTTCACTTATCATTTTTGATATATTATCCATCAACTCAGGTCGTATTTGTTTCACAAGATATTGAGTGTCTTTGCGACTTTGTGATTGTCAGAACTTTCCTTCACTTGTGCTGTACTGCTCTTAGGACGTTATTCAAAATCGCTAATAAACGGCTATATCATTCAAATGAAGACTTTTCCCCAGAATAATCATAGTTAATAGAATGATCCACTAACTCAGATGTTTGTGCACCTCAGGCGTCAAGTCAGTACTGGTTGGATTGTTGGCACAGAAAGCAGAGGTCAAGTTTGCTAAAGAAGCGATCACTGAGGACGAAATAGTCTGCCATGTTAGAGAAATGGGGTTTGGCTGTGAACTCATGGATAAGAAAGGACAGGGCGAGAATACTGTGGAGATCTTGGTAAGTAGCTTGTTTTGAAATGATAGATGTATCAAGCTATCTTGCCTTATTTTCAAGCAGACTAACTATGTCTGTGGGCCAGAAACGAGCGGCACCTGTCCTTCCGTTTTTGACGAGAAACCATTTAATCAGGAGTTGAATTCAGGAAGTCTTTCCCCATATCATTCTGCACTCTAGTACTAAATGAGTACTATTTGAGTCTTCAAAATCCGCATAGTTACAGGAAAGCTCTCTTTCGGTAACCATGGCAAGTATCCGAAGAAACCGTGGTAATGTACGAGAATGGCGCGTCTCAATCTTTTCATCTTGTTTCCAATACATAAGTTAATAAGCTCATTTGATTTTCGTGACAAATTTTCTTACCAACTCATCTTGTTAGATGATGAGACACCTTATTCTATATACTTGTTCCATTTCTCTCTTAGAGGGACCATGCTTAAGGTAATTTGAACAAATAATGCTGAAAACGTTTATGATCTAAAATAAGATGCTGTCGTGGCTTAAAAAAATGGTCATGTGGAACTGTTAGTTTTAGGGAGGTTTTAGGGAGGTTTTAGGGAGGTTTTAGGGAGGTTTTAGGGAGGGGTCCAACTTGTCTTTTTTCCCCTTGCCCTGAGTTGATCTAGTGTGTCATGTACGTACTACATCTAATAACAAATATTGATGTTTATTAGATTACTGGTATGACGTGCTCATCGTGCGTCCATCTTATCGAGTCCACCTTGATCAAACGACCCGGTATCCACGATGCTTCGGTTGCCCTGGCAACCAGTAGTGGTAGGTTTTTGTACGACACAGAATTGACGGGTCCACGAGACATCATCGAGGCTATAGAGGGTTTGGGATTCTCGGCTTCGTTATCGTCAGGTGATAAGAATAAAGACAAGATTGACCATAGTGTCTCCATTAAAAAGTAAGCAGATATTCAACCTGTATATTGTTTGCATGTTACAATATCATCCCCGTGTTGGCCATCCAATCACGATGCTTGGATGACGAAAATAACGTTGCGTGACCGTGACGCACCGAGTCAAACTTTCGTAATTGGATGACAGGCGCCCGTTACGGTCACGGGTCGGTACGTCACAACCCTACGTCACACATGTTGGTAATGTCACCAAATTGGACATATCGTATGACGCAAATAACGTGGCGTGACCATGATGCACTGAGTCAAACCTTCGTCAGTGATTGGATGACAGGCGCCCGTCACGGTCACGGCACGGCGTCAAAACTTCGTGATTGGATGACCAGAGGTACCGTGTCCTGTGATTGGATTAACCAGTGTCCGATTCTCTTCCATGATTGTGTTGTGTGCTGGTTATACATCACAACAAAATCGACTTTAATTTGAGTGGTGGTTATCACTGTAGTGCCTTAGCCATGTAGGCTGCCCCATTCAACTTTCCCACTCATCTCAAGCCCCTGCTCTTGCACAACACTTAAAGCAACAACTAGACTTCATTAATAGAAGCTAAAGATCGTCGGTTTACGTGGAAAGTTTCGAGGTACATATGATTCTAAATTCTTGATTTATTTTCTGTTGCTCGACAGATGGAGGAGATCGTTCCTGTTTTCTCTCATCTTTGGGTTTCCTGTGTTTTGTATCTTCATTACGTATGTGATACTAGACGAGTTTGACAAGAGACCGCGGAACAATGTTTTACCAGGATTATCTCTAGAAAACCTACTCATGTTTATTCTATGCACCCCTGTACAGGTAATACTGACTGTATTTCTATACACAAATACTTTGTTTATCTTAGATGCAAACAGAGTGCACATTCATTTTTGCAATTTGACTGTTAGTATTCACTTTCAAAGGTGGTGGGTCCCTCTAAACCAGGTCTCGTAAGATGTTTTTTTGTTTTGACATCATCACTTAGAACAAATTCCACCCATCTCCCACCCTGTCCCCCCATCTCCCACCCTATCCCCCCCATCTCCCACCCTGTCCCCCCATCTCCCACCCTATCCCCCCCCCATCTCCCACCCTATCCCCCCCCATCTCCCACCCTGTTCCCCCCCCCCATCTCCCACCCTGTCCCCCACCCACCGTTTCATTATTTTGGTTGTTATTCTGAAATGCGTTGATGTAGTGCTTTTCTATTTTCTCTTTCAGATCCTTGGCGGTAGACATTTTTACGTCACTGCTTACAAAGCCCTTAAACACGGCACAACAAACATGGATGTACTTATCATGTTGGCTACTACAATAGCTTACGTCTACTCGGTAAGTCGTTAGTCTGTCATCCAGCACTGGGATTGGATGGTGCGGATTCATTCTCGATTGGTTGTTTTGTGAGGAAACTGTTTGACTGTCAAAGAAATGCGCGCCTCCACAGGACGTGAAAACACTGCAAATGGCTTCCAGTCGAAGACGTCAACCACGTTGAGGACGGTGCGCTCAACGAACTGAAAAAAAATCGCTCGATTCGTCGTCTTTGTAATTCGCGTCCTAATGCTAAATCACTCTAATGACACAGGGAAACCATCATTGGAAAATTAAGGCTAAAGAATACACAATAAAGATTTTTTTAAATGCTGTTTTGAAGAAATATGGAATCTTAAACAACTTAGGGTGCGCCAAAAACTTGACCATTAGATTCTCTTTCCGTGCGATATTAGTATACTCAAGCAGTTTTTCTTTGCAGATAATAGTCGTAGCTGTAGCTATGTCCGAACAAAGTGTCCACAGTCCCATGACGTTCTTTGACACACCTCCAATGTTGTTGGTCTTCATCTCAATGGGTCGTTGGATGGAGTATGTAGCCAAGGGGAAGACGTCTGAAGCACTGGCTAAGCTTCTGTCCTTACAGCCAGCTGATGCGGTGATGGTCAAGCTGGCCAAAGGAACCTTGAATGTCATTGAGGAGAGTGTTATCAACGTCGACCTGGTTCAAAGAGGCGATGTTTTGAAGGTAAGCTTGGCTTTCGAGATGAATGTATTGAAGAGACCGTTATACGGTTAAAAAGTTTAGGGTTTTAATTCAAAACTATTTCGAAACTTACTACGGTATAGTACAGATCGTCTAATAACCTAGATATCTCCATAACAACACGAAAACATTGTTTCTATTCTCTAGGTCGTACCAGGTGCAAAGATACCCGTAGATGGACGAGTAATCCAAGGGATATCAATGGCAGACGAGTCTTTAATCACAGGCGAGTCAATGCCGGTACCAAAGAAGGTCGGAGACTCGGTAATCGGTGGAACCATTAACCAGAATGGTTTAATACTGATAGAAGCAACCCATGTGGGACAAGACACTACCTTATCACAGATATGCAAGCTCGTACAGGAAGCCCAGACTTCCAAGGTAAGTCACGTTATCAAGCTATGGTATAATTCTTCCTGGTTTTGCGAATTTCCCTGTATATAATCAAATGTTCTAATGAGGGTATTGCATGGTTGTTTTATAGGCTCCTATACAAAAGTTTGCAGACAAGTTGTCAGGATATTTCGTACCAGTCGTGGTTCTCCTTTCCGTCTTAACTCTAATCGTATGGCTTATCATAGGATACGTCAATATCAAGCTGTTGCATAAGAAATTTGACGTAAGTATTGATGACGTAATAGATCCATGACCGTAATAGATAAATAATCAATCGCGGTACAGACGTGCCGTGCGGAGAACGTAACCGTGACGGTTGCGCGGGTGCCGCGTAAGAGCATTCCAACTGGACGAGCAGTGATCTTGCGCGCTCATTCAACGGGTGTACGATTTGTACCGTGACCTTGCCGCGGACTGTAGGACAGTTTTCGCATGACTGCTAAAAACTAACGGCACGGACCGCGCCTTGCCATGACCGTGTCAGTGCTGTGCCGTGTATGAAAACATTCGACATGCGGTGCCGTGTCCGCGCCGCACCGTAACCGTGCCGTGTGCCGTGACTTTTCACACTCATGCGAAATCTGCTCCGGCTAACCTTACACGGTCATACGAAATGAACGTTATACATGTACAGGCGGAACTTGCACGCTACATACTGCCGCAACGCTGTAATAGGTTTCCTGTTTAAGAGCATTTGATTGGCCTAGGATGGAACGTAATTGGTTTTCATTGGCTTAGAACGGAAGCCATTTCACTGTAAATAGTGTACGTCTCGCGCGCTACTATTAAGATAGTTTCTTAGTTTCTCCAAATATTCTTCTTTTTTTAGCCTAAGACAGACAATAAAGACGAGTTCATTATAGGATTCGCCTTCCAGATTAGTATAACAGTGCTGGCTATAGCATGTCCATGTGCCCTTGGTCTGGCTACCCCAACAGCTGTGATGGTCGGTACAGGGATTGGAGCCCAGAATGGTATTCTAATAAAGGGCGGAGAGCCACTAGAGACTGCGCACAAGGTTAGTTAGCGAATTTTGTTGGTATTCCTGAAAGGTGCAGAACGACGAGTTTATCATCTTCCACATTTCTGTACTTTGTTGTTCGGGGCATGTGTGGCTCTCTGAGATGGTGGGCGGCACAACCATTAACGTCACACAATTCTCCATGGGGTTTTCCATCTAAAGATTAATGTTCCATTTTAACCGATCAGCCAGTCGAGGAACATATTGTTCGCAGCTTACCCTTCCCTACATCATTCTTCGACTTCTCGATAACGTAGTGGGAATGTTTTGTCTTGTAGGTGACTGCAGTAGTTTTCGACAAGACAGGTACAATCACTCACGGTACACCTGAAGTAATTAAAACAGCACTGTTCGTCAGTCCAGACGTGTGTAGCTTACCTCTATTGCTGGCAGTAGCAGGGACAGCTGAGAATAATAGTGAACACCCACTTGGAGTCGCCGTCACTAAATATGCTAAAAAGGTAACTAGTCTAGAATTCATTAATGTTACTGAACAACTCCCAGAAAAGGTTTTCGTTTAACTATAGAACGTCGCACTATTGGCTGTCTTTCTTCCCTATCACCCTCCTTTCCCACTTACCTCTTTCCTCAGTTCCTTCCTCTGTTCCTTCCTCCGTTCATTCCTCATTTCCTTCCTCTGTTCCTTCCTTCTTTCCTTGTTCCCTCCTTCCGTCCATCCAGCTACCCATTCTTGCTTCCTTCTTTCCATACATGCATGCATCCATCCATGCATCCTTCTTTCCATCAATCCATCCATCCTCCTTTCCTTCCTTTCATCCATCCATCTTAGTATATCTATTTACTGAAAACCATACTAACATTATATTTATTTGATGTTTTAAGGAGCTTCAGACTGAGACTCTTGGTCAGTGTGCTAGTTTCGAGGCTGTACCTGGGTATGGACTCACGTGTACTGTTACCGATGTGGACGGATTACTTAACGTGAGAGCTAAAAATAAACAGAATGTCGATGTTATAGTAGGTGGACAAGTGATTGATACGATCCGGGACGTGCCTCTCAATGAAGATGGTAAGATGCCTAAAAAAGTAAACTATCATAGGAATAGCTAGAGTATGGGGGGAGGGGGGGTCACTTAAAGGAAGGTAGCAAATCTTAGCTCATTGTCAGAGTTAGTAAACTCCGTTTTAAACTAAAAGATCGATTGTATTGAATGATGTTGTTGTTGTTGTTGTTGTTGTTGATGATGATGATGATTGTGGTGGTGATGATGATGATGATGATAGATGATGATGATAGATGATGATGGTGATGATGATGATAGATGATGATGATGATGATGATGATGATGGTGATGATGATGATAATGATGGTGATGATGGTGATGATACATAATGATGATGATGATACATGATGATGATGATGATAGATGATGATGATGATGGTGATGATGATAATGATGGTGATGATGATAATGATAGTGATGAAGATAATGATGGTGATGATGATGGTGATGATAATGATGGTGATAGATGATGGTGATGATGATGATGATGATGGTGATGATGATGATGGTGATGATGATGATGATGATGATGGTGATGATGATACATGATGTTGTGTTGATAAATGTTAAATGTTCTTTACAGTTCGCTGAATATTGTAGTTGTTAATTCTATCGATGATATTCATTATAACCCAGATACTTCACCCAAGCCTGACAGTACAATCATTAGTTCGTATAAAGTATTGATCGGCAATCGTGACTGGATGCAGATGAATGGTTTAGTGGTAACAGATGAGATGGAAGATGCCATGCAATCACATGAAATGCAAGGACAAACAGCTGTACTTATTTCTATTGATGGTAATATCACATTTCATACACATATTCTAAATAGCTTAAGATATACAGGGGCGGACCCAGGGGAGGGGTGCCGGGGGTGCGCACCCCCTCCACTCGGAGCAACTTTGTCCCCTTATTTTGAAGATACCCAATACGAAATAATGTTTTCTTTCTTTGATTCTAAGGGTTGCACCCCTCCCTGGGCTGACTTTGTACCCTGTAGCCCTCGCTGAACAAAATCCTGGATCCGCAACTCTTAAACAAAAAAAATGATCCTCTAGGGAATGACGCACGTTTGCTTTGAAATGGGAAAACATTACGCCCAAGGTAAAGAGTTTTATATAGATAGACCACGTGACTAGGATGTGGTATATTTCCTGTCGATTCATCAGGTAACCTGGTAGCAATGATGGCAGTAGCAGACACAGTTAAGAGCGAAGCACAAGCTACTGTATCAACACTGAAGAGGATGGGTATTCGTGTTGTACTGCTCACTGGAGATAATAAGAAAACAGCCATGGCAATAGCCAATCAGGTCAGTAAGCTATTATATCTCTACCAGTGGGGTACGGAGGGAGGAGGGGCAGGGGAGGTTCACGTTCTGTTCCCAAAATTCACCTATCCATGTTATGTATTATTTTTTGAATGAAGTCGTTTTTAAGAAAGTATTCATTGTTCCATGTGGAGATAACAGAAAAGCCTGTGTGACATTCTGATGGAGTTCCTGTTGATTTGGCGGGAACTTTTGCTCCAAAACGCGCACGCTCATCCCATTGCAACTTCGGGGACTCTAACTTTGCCACGAGTTTCGAGCTTGGGGGGAGAGAGTGAAACCTTTTAATGCTTTACGACGAAATTTACATTGTTCTATTACTTTCCTTTTCTATTTCATGGTTTATTTAACGTGTGCTTCATAGTCTCTTGTTTTACAATATCGGATTTTTTCTTTCCCCTTTTAAGCTCGGTTTCTAACGTTGTAAGAAGATTTGCTCCATCTTCACATCACAGATCTTTCCCTTTGTATCTTTATTCATAAAGTATTATCTCTCACTAAGGTCGGTATTCAACAAGTATTCGCAGAAGTTCTCCCATCACATAAAGTGGCGAAGATCAAATCCCTCCAAGAAGAAGGCTTGATCACAGCAATGGTTGGTGATGGCATCAATGATTCTCCGGCCCTTGCCCAGGCACACGTGGGGATTGCTATAGGAACCGGTACTGATGTAGCTGTTGAAGCCGCTGATATTGTTCTTATCAAGGTACGTGTTAACTCCCTTCTGTTTGGATTATTTGGCTGGGTATCATTCTGTGTGAAGGGGTCGTGTGATCAACAACTTACCAAGTCATTATTCTGGATTAAAAGTATATAAGGTGGAGGTACTGCTTTTGAAATTGCATTTAATGATAATGATAAACCCTTCCATTTTATCTAGAAAAGGTAGAGGGCATACGTTTCTTAGTGTCAAACTTTCCTTTCTTTAAGTTTACTTAATTAGTAGTGTGTGGAAGAACAGGTTCCATTCATCCATCCATCCATCCATTTATTCCCCTGACTCTTTCCCAAGTAGTGACTCAACATGGTGCCCACTTTTTTACCCATCCTATTTTTATTCTTATTTTTTCATTCATTCTCATGCATCTTTTTCCAATCATAGAGTGACCTAATGGACGTAGCTGCTGCAATCGATCTATCCCGTGTGACAGTACGCCGTATTCGTATTAACTTCCTCTTCGCACTGTTGTACAATATGATTGGTATTCCCCTTGCTGCTGGTATCTTCGAGCCTGTTGGTGTTGTACTCAAACCATGGATGGCAAGTGCAGCTATGGCACTCTCTTCTGTCTCTGTTGTCAGTTCTTCTTTATTTCTGAAACTGTAAGTAGTTTACTCCTTGCGAATCTTGCATGTAGCTAGTATTCCGTCCGTCTATCTGTCTGTCTTTTAATCTGTCCATCCGTCTGTCCGTCCGTCTGTTTATCTGTCTGTCTGTCAGTCTGTCCATCCGTCTGTCTGTCTGTCTGTTCCTCCGTCCGTCTGTCTATCTGTTTATCTGTCTGTCTGTCTGTCTGTCTGTCCGTCCGTCTGTCTATCTGTTTATCTGTCTGTCAGTCCCTCCGTCCGTCCGTCCGTCTGTTTGTCCGTCCGTCCGTCTGTCAGTCTGTTCATCCGTCCGTTTGTTTGTTTGTCTGTCCGTCTGTCCGTCCGTCGGTCGGTCGGTCTGTCTATCCTTTAATACAGTAATTCGATGGTATATTTAGAGTGTTTTCATCCACTGACAGCCATTGATATTTCCCCCCTTAGATATAAGAAGCCAGAGCCTGAAGAAGGAGAATTAGGCCTACGTCTTCCGTTCTCATCAGGGTACAAAGCCATCAGTACAAGTGATTGTGGTGAGATGCCTAATAGTGGTATGGAAGGGAAATATACTCCAAGACGAGAAATGAGTAATGCTCACTTCCTCTCAGAAGACCCGTAGATGAGCAGCGTCATTAAAGATAATTATAGATAATTAATTTATAGAAAATCCTTATTCAACTTTATATTTTCCTGAGTGATTTTTTTGTAGATACAAATGACGCACAAAAAAATGCATTCAACAAAACAAAACCAAACTGTAAAACGGTTTCAATGGTCAGCATTGCGATTCTATAGGTACCTAATCAGTAGTTATCAAAGTAATAGCCAAGTGAATCCTACGATACGAGGACTAGGGGATTCGTGTGGTTTGTATTCCTTTAATTAAAATTCCTTATTTTTTTAATAAACAAAAAGTGCATTGAATACTTGAGGGAAGGGTCAAAAACTGATCATACAATACATGTATGTGTACAAAAATGATAAAAGGGTTTTTGTAGAGCTAAACTATGTCATCGTCTGTGTTTTTATAATTATTTTGTCATGCTCATAAACTATTTTGTAACTCTATGGGACGAATATCGCTACTTATAATAAGCATTCTGATTGGTTTATTAGTTTGTAGATTTTGATTGGTTTACTAGAGCGAAATCCATCTTAGTGTCAAACGTCACCAAGCTAGCAAGTATGACGATTGGTTGGCTTTAGATTGGTCTGTTGAGACCATGCATTTATCTTTAATTCCAATTTCCACAGAAAACCTGATTCTTGTCCGTGATTCAGTTTCATTCTATATTTGTCTTGTCTTTTTAAACGATAAAAGAAGCGCAGATCTCTTCTTTTCTTCCTATGCGTCGCAAGTCCTCTTAACATGGACACGCCATGCCTAGCGATCCTTACGAGAACTGCGTAGCGCAAGGATCACTTTCTTGTTCTAACCAGGAATCACTGTGGAAATTGGACGCTTTTTCTATAGGTGCCTCCTATGAAAACTGGCATAATCCTGAATCATGAATTAAGAATCATTATCAGTAACACAATAGTTTATATATTTTTTAGCCCAATGATTCAACGCCCACAAACAGGGCATGAGTTAAGATAGAGGAAAAAGACACAGTACCTATAATTAATATTAATATTACTAGCTAAGAAGTTTATTAACAAAATTGCTTTTTCAAGCAATTGATTTATCAAGTTAATAAAGTATTTTATATATTAACTGGCTGTGTTTGTTGTTTCTTTGGGGGGGGGGGGGCGTTTATAATTGATGGGTTGAGTAGCTATGCATTTTCTAAGTTTCAAAAGAATATATTTTTGGTGGCACCCTTACAACTATCACCGCAAGCCCCATCCTTCTCCATCCGTTTCCTATGTCCATAGTGACATGAGCGGTGGAATTGCACTCGTTTTTTGTGGCTTCCGTTCCCGAGAGAGTCTTTCTCCTGGTTCTCCTACTTCCCTCCATAAAGAAAATCAATGAGGAACAAAATATTGTGTGCAAAGTCAAAGTGGAATTGGAAATTGAACTGAGTGGAATGATGAAAAAGACTCGAGAACTGAGTTTAGATCACATATGGGTCATGAAAGGTAATAATTAAAGTAATTAAAGTAAGGCGTTGTAAATGATAACAGGATAAAAGATGCCATCATGCTGAGATCAGAACACGTGGTCATCTATAAGAATAAGATACTGGTATTCAAACCGAGGGAGGGTTGGGGAGGGGGTCGGCAGTTTCTCCTTAAAAAATGATATCTTGAAAAAAATCATTTTTCTTCTTAGTGTGATGGGATAAGCGACGGTGAAACCAAGATATTTTGGTTCTCCAGGCCTAGAAAACAATTTTGAAATACTGCTAATGATTGATGAATGGATTTTGCCGCGCTATGACTGGTTTGAAGGAGAAGAGCCTGGACCGACCGTGTCTGCACCTGCGCACTAGTCTAATCCATAACACAAAACAAGCAACGAACAAAATGGCGGCCGATCCGTTCAACTAGTCTGTCTTTTTCTTCATGTTTGACCTTGTTTTATTCATTCTAAACCCTCAGATGATCTAGTTATGAATCCTTCTGCTCCTGGTGGTGGGTTTCGACCAGTCAAACCCACGTTATGTCGGTATTTTAGCAACAATGGCTACTGTTTTTATGGCGATCAGTGCCAGTTTATGCACGCGAAACCTGCGAACGAGAATAGGCAAGGTATGTTATAAACACTCATCACAACTCTCATTAATACAACATTTAGTCTATTTAACTTTATAATTTATCATATAACAAAGTTATAATTGAGGTTTGGTAGCGATCGGCAGTCGCGATTGCGTTTAGTAGATTACCAGTCAAATTCTGTTTTCACTTCTCCACGATTACTCTTCATGAAATTTTTTACCACACTTTTTTTAGTCCAACAATTTGGTTAACACCTGAGTTTTTATTGAGACAATTACCTCTGATTCCTAAACTTAGCTTGTAGAACCTTTCGTCTATCATTGTTTTGTGATTTATTGTCATCGAGGTCGGTAAATGTGGCCAATTTTTTTTGTTTTTTCGGCGCGCGGGATTTTGAGCTCCAACCAGTTGCCCAAGGCAGCATATATTAACAATGTTTACCAGATCAAAGTTAGTCGTCTTTATAAAACAAATATGATTAACACGGAGTATGTTTCGATGATCTTGATTTCTTTCGAGTTTCTTGATATTTTCAATGAATCTTAACCACAAATTTTGTAAGGATTTGTAATAAAATACATTACAATAACGAAAACAAAAAAGGAATTTTGCATCTAAATGGAATCTTTAGGAGATTTTTACCCTCACTGTTCTTTATTTCATAAAATGCTAATGCAAAATTTCAATTACTTGAGTTTACATTGATTTTTACGTCTATTTGACACAAGATTTTATGCTTTAAGCTGGGTTTTTTTTAAACACTTGATTGGGGCCTAGACAAAAGAAGTTAAAAAAGACTTAGCAAAGTAGTGATCTCATATGAAAATTATTTAATGAGTGTGTGCTTTCAAAACTTTGACACAAAACTTAAATGTTCCTAGGACAAAAACAGGGTTAGAAAAAGTGGAGAACATATATACAAATGTCATATCCCAGCCACTGTTCAATCACCAGTAATAATGATCATCCAAATTATTTTAGCTCAGTCATGCTCTGAACAAACATTACTGGTCAAAACGAAAAGCAAGTCTAAGATTTGACCAGACATTGTCCAATGGCAGGCCATTATTTTTAGCCCTGACCATGGTTGATCAAAATGCCTTGTATCCTATATTAAACAGTTTAGAAAGGATATAATATCCTCTTTTTCAGGTAATGCAAGCTCGTTCCATAGGAGTTCTTCAACTCCTCTTTTTCCAGCCAGTAATGGTCCTGTTGGTTCAGCAGGACACAGGGGCTTCAAGGGTAACAACCCAATGAACCATGCCCCTAATGCAAACCAAGATAATATGATACAGAATTTTGCTGGTCTCTCATTTACAGCAAAGGTAATGTCAAGAAATAATGTTATTAAGTCAAAACGAAGATATTGAGTTGAAATATCCTTGTCTAATCAAGGAACATAAAACGTGTGTAAGCATGTCTTTTTACTGTGGTATAAACATGCTGGGAGCTGTAGAAAATGAAAGAATCAAGCTTAGCAACATGAGGCATAGCCAACACATGTTGTAGGGCAAGAAAAAATACAATATTTCTGCTTGATCAATAAGAGATTCCAATTCCCCAAGGAGAAAATGTCTATCATTTTGCCCTAAAACATGGCTGCTGCGAAATCATTATGTATTTAACTACTTTTATATGTTATCTTTATACTGACTCAGCCTATATTAGTCTCTGTTTATACTGGTATTGTTTTAAGGCTATAATTTAGATATACTAAGTTTGTATTTTGTTTGTTAGTCTCAGGTACCTCAAGGCCCAATGGGAACAGGACCCATGCACAATAGCCATACATCACCTCTTTCACCAACAAAAAAGTCTTTTGGTTCGTCACTTGCACCAGGTGGCCCAGTATCACCTCTGCATTCGCCTAAACCTATGTCTGTCAATTCAAACAAACCGAAGACTCAACAAGGACAAGTTTCGACTACAGCAAACTTTGAATTTTTACCAAACACTACGGTATGATGCTATATATTGTTCCCGATAAGATATTTTAGAAAAACAACTTCAAATTTTATCAGTACCCTGAAACAACCTTTGGGCTGATTAAGTAAGATAATTGCTAACTCACAGATTGAATTGGAGTTTAGCTAATGAGGATTTGTGGAGGGAGAACAACCAGAGAACCTGGAGAAAAACCTCCTCGAGTCAAGGGGAGACAATACAAACTCTACTCAAATGTGAGTCCAGGCATCGAACCTGAGACCCAAGAGATGAGAGGGGAGTACACTACAGCTACGCCACCCTTGATTCCTCAGATCTTATGGACACTGATGAAGAAGGGATGCACATGTTTATGAATAGACGCTTTGGGAAGTTATAAAATTTAGTGTTAAATCTATTAATTATTCCTTTTAGAATCATCCAACTAATCAGCAACAGCAACCGTTCAATCCAGAGTCAATAGATGGGACAATGTACTTCTATCCACATCAGAACCCAAATCAACCTTCTTTGGTAAGAATATTAGAATTATACTTTCATCCTGGTTGATCTTATGAATAGACCTTCAGGAGCAGATCAAGTGGATACAGGGGATCCTCGGAGAAACTTTGTCCCCCTATTTTGAAGATACCTATACAAATTAATGTTTTCTTTGTTTGGTTCTAAGGGTTGTACCCCTCCCTGGGCTGACTTTGTATCTTGCACCCCTCCCTGAACAAAATCCTGGATCCGCCCCTGACCTTATTCACCATGGTGTAACAATAATAAGATTCTTTGTTTGAGTTGTATCCATATTCATGCGTCTTCTCATGCACAACTGTTAAACAAAGAAATGATATTCTAGGGAATGACACATGGTGTGAAATGGGAAAACATTGTAACAAATTTGTCAAATTTTTAATTGTTCTCAGCAAATTGACCATTATTTTTATCATTGCAGATGTTGCAGTCTTATCATGCCGTAGTTAGTGAACCTGCTCATCTTGCGCACCTCCAAAACAACCAAACAAGGAATAATGCATTTTCCATGTCAGCACAATTAAGACAGGTAAAGAGAAACGACTAAGAGGTCTACAGCAAATAAAAATATATGATCAATGTTTTTATTGCTATGCACTGATCAAGACAACAATAATTGCAACAGAGAAATCTGGCAATAGACTAGGGTCAATCGAATAAATTGTTGGGGTACATAAAGGTACATGGGAACTGCGGGAAGGTACACAGGAATGACTTATTTGATTGACAGTCATCTGTATTGATATTTGTTCATCCTATTTTTAGGAACTCATGAATCAACATGCTCTGAGTATGGCTCAGCTAGACCCTGATGATCCCAGTAAGTATTCTCAATATTAGTTACAGTACAATACTTTATTTTTATTATTAACATTAATCCAAATTAACAAGCTAGAGAGGCATTTGAGAGGCCAGACAAATGGCAATTTTGACTGGACATTGTTTATTGACTGCCCACTAGTTTTCACCCTGATAACACCTAAGTTCTGGGTAAACTGGGAAGTTTTTCAGTTAAGTTTAAGAAGCCTTTAACCAAATAAAGAATAAGTTGTCTTTGTATTACAAGGGTATCATTTAATAGCCAATAGCTACCAAACCTGTGGCCCTCTTTCCATGATCGAATTGGAATTTAAAAGTTGATTTTCTTTGAAGGAGGAAAACTCTCAAAGCACCAGAGAGAACAAACTAGAAACTCTACTCACATATAGCGATGGGTCTGGGAATCAAAATTAATGAGCAGATCACATTGGTGAGACTTGAGGGCTCTCAATATGCAGAGCCTGCTTCCCATGGTGTCCCTTCCTCTTATCTATCTCATTTTGAAAAAGTTCCACCCCCTCCACCAGGATTTCCACTTGACTCCCTTCACTCTATAGACAACTCAGTGTCAGTTTTGATCATTCAGGTGTACCCAAAGAAGTGGATAACTATCATGCGCTTTGTCCATTGGAGCCTCTTGACACTCCTGCTGATCAGGTAACAAGTTACCATAGTTTATCTTCATTATTCAAATATTCCCATCACCACAATATTTTCACTGCTATTTATTGAAATTTGGAAGCATTTTTTAAATTTTTTTTGTGTGAAAATACACAACACATGAGTGTGTAAAATATTTTTCTCATTAATCAAGATTTTTGCAGCTTTACAGCTGTAACTTTTCGAAAATATCCTGAGATTTCAAACTATTTTGATTTAAAGGTTGCTGATAAGTCCTGAAAACCAATAGAAATGATTTTGAGGAATATTAGTAGATGACTACAATATACAGTACATGGTAACATACTCCACAGGCATTGTGATTTACTTTGTTGGTTCATAATCTTTTAGGGACAAAGAACATTTGGTTACATTACAACATGTTACAAGGCTATCAACAGCAAAGATGGACTGTTATATGTTCTGCGAAGGGTTCATGGTATGTATATATATGTGCATTAACTGTCATTAATGAGTTTATCTGTCAGTTGTCCATAAGGCTGTCGAGTCTCAATCATCAATTTTTTTCTGTTTTCTTTAGGTTTTAGACTTATTAATGCCAAATCAATGGTACTGGTAGACCAGTGGAAGAAGATTACTCATTCAAACATTGTCAGCTTACGTGAGGTTTTTACTACTAAAGCATTTGGAGATAGCTGTAAGTTAATAAGGAGGAAAAAAGACTAATATATCATTATACCCTTAGGAACAATAGCTGTTATTTTGAAGAGGGTAAAGATGTATTAACCGCAAAGAGGTATCTAACATACAGAATATGTATAACATCTCATATCAAACCTCAACACTGTTTTATTGTTCTTATAGCACTTGTCTTCGTCTATGATTACCATGCCGGTGCAGAGACTCTTTTAAGCAGACACTTCTCAGGTCCTGACTCCACCCTCCCCGTCAATCCTGACGGCTCATTGGCTTTCCCTAGAGGTGGTATGCAAGGATCAGGTGGGAGGTCAAGACATGGTGGTCTGATGCCAGAAAAGCTTATCTGGAGTTACATCATCCAGCTGTCGTCAGCACTAAGAGCTGTTCATGCAGCTGGGTTGGCATGTCGGATGATTGATCCATCTAAGATCCTGTTAATAGGTAACTCAAGGTAAGAAAATAGGACTGGTTCATTTCATTATTGGTTCTTCCTGTTGTGGTTTGCATCCTCTTCTCCAAACACTTCTCTCATGTTCTGCTAATCCCAACCACACATGTACACTTTTCATTTCATGTGACCAACCCCTCACTCAAATTGTATCAAATGATTTTTTCATGGTTCCTGTGTTAACCAGCACTTCCATATCATTATATATCTGTGGATTATTGATTCCAAACCACCTATCTGCGGTTTCCTTTTCAGGTTAAGAATAAATGGCTGTGGTATTTTTGATATACTTAGTTTTGATCCCAGCAATAGCCCCAGTGCAATGACTCCACACTTTCAAGTAAGATTATATTTTACAGTATTGTAATATCTTGTACAGTGTCACTTCTTATTCATTAAGCTATTATTAAGATGTAGAGTACATGAGCAACACAAGTGCACACTATAGAGCTGTTAAGTTGTGACGTAGTTGCAGTTCCAACTTCTTACCAAAAACACTAAAATAAAGCAAAAATATTCTCAATGATTTAACCTCCACCTGAAATAATTTGAAATTTGAACAAAAATCCTGTCATGAAGAAAAAGTAAGAAAAATCTTTATAAAACTACTTTTCATTTTGGACCTGGAAGTCCTTTTTTTCATTTGATTGACGTCACACTTCTAAGCTCTATTGTGTATGCAAGTATGTCAATTATTATGTTATTGCTTTCATTGACAATTCAAAAATATGTTTGGAAAAAAACTACTTCCATTGAAATTAGTGGAAATTTTTGAACTGACAAATGTTTAATCATTAAAATAAATGTTTAGTCAGTGAAGTTTCAGCTTAATTGAAAACTTTGGAGAATTTTCGTTCAAGTAGCAATTTAACAATATTAGCTCTTTTGTACTTTGTCATTGTAGCAAGAAGATTTGACATCCCTTGGTAAGCTGGTTCTTGCCTTGGCAAGCTGTTATTCTCTGCAGTCCATACAGAGAGAACACATCCAACAGTCCCTAGAGTATGTCGCTATGAACTATTCATCTGACCTGAAGAATCTCATCATGTGAGTACTGTTAATCTGTACAGATACTAGAGCAGATTTGGTTTAAGTGTGAAAAGTCACAGCATTGTTATAGCAACGCACTGACAAATTTTTCATCATCACACAAAAACTGCTCTGTTTAGGTGCAATACCAAAGGGTATATGAAGGAAGCTGGAGTACAGTGAGAGTTTTGGAAATTGTCTTGCAAGGAAGGCACCATTTTCACCCAACCGCCCACCCATTGTCTTTTGTGGTTCCCACTTCCTGCCTACGGACCTGCATACTCTATAGGCTAGTAGGCCTTTGTGAAGCATTGTTGCACATTGTTGATCATAATCTCCATCATCAGAATAATCAATACCTTTTGATAGCAGAATAATGCAAAGCATTAGAAGTACAAATTTTGTGAAGTTCTTTAATTTTAATATGCAACTTAATTATTTGTTCTCAGTTACCTGTTGGGAAGCCCTCCACCGACCATGATGAAAAGTGTCAATGACATCATGCCGATGATAGGAGCTCGGTTCTACACACAACTAGAAGCAGCACAAGTCAAGTGTGATGTTCTAGAAGGAGAACTTGCCAAGGTAAACAACAAAACAGATTTGAAGGTCCAAAGTGCTTTTGCAGAGGAGTTTACCTATTATATTCTTCTATGATACCTTAGGCACGATTACACGGAGCAATTTTCAATGCATATAACAACAGTGTTGTGACACAAGTTGCATGGAGCATTGCAGCATGTAACCTAGGTGTAATTACTAAATGTTGCAAGACAAGTTGCAGCTATCATTGCAAAAAGTAGAATTTGTTGCTGTTTTTGGCAACAATTGCATGATCTCTGTTGCACCATGTAAACCCTCATTGCAACACACATTGCAAAAAAAATTGCTTTGTTTAATCATGCCTTTAAATCATTCTTACAACAGGAAATGGAAAATGGAAGGTTACTCAGGATACTGGCAAAACTTGGTATCATCAACGAGAGACCAGAGTAAGTGTAAAAACTATATTATATCATTAATTAATATATTTTCATGGCCATTCCCCATTGGTTTTTCTTAACTTTTGTTGTTTTCCTAATTTAACTACTGATTGATTGTTTTAGGTTGGGTATGGATCATGACTGGTCAGAAACTGGTGACAGATATCTACTGAAGTTGTTTAGAGATTACTTGTTCCACAGTGTAACAGAAGATGTTGTTCCGGTTATTGATTTGTCACATATTGTGACATGTCTTAACAAGGTAAAAACAATTTTTTTGTTGACAAGCAGGTTAAGCTTTTCTGACACCCGATCAAATTGGAATTTAGAAGTTAGGGAGGAAAACTGGAGAATCTGGGGGAAAAAACCCTTGAAGCAAAGAGAAGAACCAAGAATCAACTTGACTTAAATATAATACCAAGCCTGGGAATCGAACCCGGGTCTTATTGGTGAGAAGCGATGTACACTACCAATGCTGATACTACAGTACCATAGACTTTCACAAATTCCCTTGAGTAATCATGAAACAATGGATCCAAATCAAGGTTGGGCTTCATAAAATAATACAGTAAACGTATGAACACATCATCACACCAACCTTGACTTTGAAGCAAGCATTTTGTGTCAGTCAATAGAATTTTGAAAAGGTCTATTCTTATCCTTCTCTCTCCTGCCCTCTCTATCTGCTCCAGCATTTAAGATATTCTTGAAGGAATTGTCTGACTTAACTTCAATAATTTAACTTTGCAGTTGGACTCTGGTTCACCAGAAAAAGTCTGTCTTACATCAAGAGATGAACAGTCGGTGCTAGTGGTATCCTATCGAGATCTCCGTACATGCTTTGAAGGAGCTTTTAATGAAGTATTATCCAATTCACTTTCATAGTAGATCATACAGCTAAGTAACCTTCTGTACATAAGTACATAAGAATCAACTACTGTTAATTAATAATTATAGTGGAAGAGGGAATGCAATAGTTTTTTCCTGTAGTTAAACTGCTAAACCGATATGCTACTTTTACACTGTACAGTTTGACTGAATTACAAACTACTCAAATGTATTCTTTTAGCATAATTTATTAATGTTGTTAAGAGAGTTTTTAACTACTTTGTTCTTGCCGGGAATATGATTACTCCATATATAAATCTATCATTATTTTCTGGTCTCAATTTCTCGAAAGAGAAGAAGCTGAAAAGATTTTTCAAATGCAATTTGTTCATTGAACCAAAACCTCAACGCATTCATACACATGTTCATTTCTTACTGGTTGCTAGTTTTTTTCCAATTTACTTCATTGCAGCAGTTTATTTCAGGAATGAATCTTATTCTAAGATTGGCGAGGGAAATGCCTGGGTGCTAAATTTAGTAATATGAAGGAGTTAGATTAGTTTATTATGTCATAGAACTTTATTCTTAAGATGGCATTATTTTAACAAATTATAGTTACTCTATAAGAGGCCAATGCTATAAATTGTGACTATTTTCTGTCAGATTAGAATATAACCATGTGAAAATTTGAATATATATATACTTATACTTGAGGATTTTCTAGAAATTTTTTAATGCTCTCCTAAATTGTCATAATAATGTATTGAACGTTTTAATGCTAGGAGATTGATGTATTATAACCAGGAATTGCAAAATATCTTGAAAGAAAAATGATTCAGAAAATCAAAGATACAATAACTGATATTTCACTGAAGGTTGTTGAAGCAAAAGGGGTACTTATAAGGGTTATGATCTTTCAGAATTCTAATGCAGGACTTGACACCTAGAGTTTTTATAGCTAACTGGTAATTGTACTTTATGACCAGTTGACCATTGTCAGTCAACAATCATTTAACTGTTGGCCAACATACGATCAACACTTGACCAACACAAAAAGGTAACCGGTAATCATGAACGTTATGACCAGTCAACAATCAGCCAACCGTCAGCCAATGTACAATCATTTTGCTTCAACAACTTTTTTAATTACTGGTAATCCATGATGCTGAGAGTGCTTTTCCATGAAGGTAGTGTGACCCTAGTGCAGGAGCAAGATCTTTGTTTTATTTCCCTAGGGGTTTACCCAAAAAGTGCTAGATCTCACAGTAGGGTTACTCTACCTTCATGTAAAATAACGTGGTATAATATAGTTCTAACCTGTTATTTCCCAGTGTGCAGCTGGTGATCTTTTCATAAGCCTGATACAACATCTTCTGCATGTAGTTTACCCATCTTCTTCAGAAGATGTGCTCTTAAGCTATCTGTTCTGGCACTCAATTCCTAAAGTTGTCTCTCATACAGCTATTTATATCAAAATTACAACATTCACTGAATTAAAGATTTCTCATTTCAAACTAATTCCAATAATATTGCCATCCTACCCCATTTCATTCCTTTGACTATTATTATTATTAATTGATGTCCTGCAACTTTTTAGATGCTGAAATTTTACATGTAAAGGGTATACATATCACTCAATTGTACAAAAATGTCCCAGCAAGTCCAGCTTTTATAACATTGTATTGCAACTGCATGCAAGAATAGTGACGGAAGCCCTATTTAAATGGGTGGAGGATAATCTTAGAACTAGGATCTTGCTTGCAAGTAAATCAACCATGTGTTCAGTTTACATAAGATAAAATATGCAGTGCACTATTGATTGTGTTCACCAAATGTGTTTCTATCCCTGTTAGGCAAGCTATCTCTACTTTTTTCATTTACATGGGGAACGAAAAGTGAACATCCCTAGTGCTAGGATCTTCCTATCTGCATGACAGGAAGATCTTACTGTTAGGAAGATTCTGGTACCCAAAGAAGCCTGCCAATGCACATGTAAATAGCTAGATTAATTCACCTCCAAGCAAGATCTTAGTTCTAGAATTACCCTTCTCTCACTTAAATAGGACCTAACTGGTATATTTTCCTGTCTCTTACCATCTTCCTGCTCTTCCACAGTACCTGTACAGAAGTGGTTGAATATCTTATCTGTAAACATCAAAGTTTTCAGGTTATATTTTCAGTATTTATAGTAAAGAAATGTTACAATGTAGTTACCATTTTTAAGGAATTATTTTCAAAAATATAAACAGCAAGTATAAACAAACAGGTATTAAAATGAAAGAAAGCTGAAAAATAATGTGTGAAAAATATTGATATTTACAAGTTACTCAGATTAATCTAAAATATCTATAAAGCTATCCATAGTATTAAGGCTAAGATTCCTTTTTTTAATTTCTGAAATATTCTAAGAAATAAAGTGAAATGATACTTGATGTTGTGTTTTTAATGCAGTTGCGTAGCTTTGATTACCTAAGTTTAAATACCCGTAAAACAGAGCACTGATGGAGAGAGGGGGTAAAATGAACGCACAGTCCACCTCAAGTTTTTTAGTCACAGACTATTACGAGCTACAAACGTAAAATAAAGACGCCTTACCTTTTTATGCAGGAAACAGCATCTCTAATCTACAACTTTTGTGAACAGCTGTTGCATGCAATCTGCTTACAACATGAATTGCTTCTGTTAAATCAATTTTACAACTTGGTCCCAATTGTTGTCACAATTCGTAGGAGTAAACAGATTGCATGCAACAGTTGTAAGCAAAAGTTGTACCATGTAAATCAGCCTTAAAAAATCCATTTAGTAAGTAAATTTGTTTGTTAGCACACTTGGGTGACTTTTGAAATTAATGACAACTTCTTCAATGAGCTTTTAGCTATTCTGCCCTCCATCAGCACTTCAAAGCATATGCCGTAACATATTACCATACTATAAAATTTACAAAATTGCCAAAAGCTTGGTGAGCAAATTGTCATCTCAAAATATTTCCTATTTCCATCATTACTTGACCCAGACAACTGCATCTTTCTATTAACATAGGCTATTATCACAGCGTGGGACAGTCTCAAAGAACACTAAGTTCCATACTAGGTGAAAGCCCAAAGATCAAATTAGAATTTAGAAGTTGAGGAGCACAGGAGAGCATGAACAAGCAACTCTACTCACATACGACACTGAGCCTGGTTGGAACTCGAGCCCTGCAGTGGTCGCATTGGTGAGAGCTGAACAATCAAACAGCTACACCACCCATGCTCCCTGTGCATGTAAGACGTATATGGGATTTTAGTTTGCATCCATCAAATTTCCATTGCATGGTCTTCGAGTTGCTATTAATATTTTTAATTGATGGAACCCAGATGCCTTGAGCTGTGTTGGTCATCGTGTGAACCTTAACTTGTAGGGGGCTCTGTGTCCTTTTGTTCTCCCACTGGTACGTTATGTACAAATCTTTAAATGAAGGAATAAACCTCATCTATATTCATGCTTACTTATGAAGATCTACTTTGGAGAGCTTTCTCAGAGCAGTTGCCCAAACAATGGTGTTAAGTACAGACTCATCTGGGAATTGAACCCAGTCCTCTAACCTTTATAACAGGCATGCGTGCACCAGTACACCAATGAGCCAAGATGGCATTGCCGAGCAAATACATAAGAAAGCTCTCAAATATGCACCACTGTATAATAGATTAAACTTAGTGTCTATAGATGACTGAGGAATTCATAAAGAAGGTATATATACATACCTGGTATTATGGTACATGTTCTATTGCCACTGAGGAGCCTTCAGAGCTAGAAGTCCAGGGTTCGATTGTCAGGATCTCCACGTCTGTTTCAACTTCTCTCTGTTCTGTATAGCTTTAGCTTTAAATACCCGTAATAAGGAGCACTGATAGTTTGATGGGGTAAAGGGTGCACCTTCAAGCGCTTTATATATGAGCCCCTGGCTAGGGCGAATTTGGCAATTATTCCCCACATTATTGAAGTAAAATAATTTACCTTTACCTTTACCTTTTTTTTGCACAACATAACCTTACAAAAGGGGTTCATTTGTCAGGGACCACGTACAGCCCACTCCCTTTCCCAGCTCTAGAAATTTCGTCTATGTACTCTCACCCTCAACCAGAAAATGGATCACATTTCAGGAACCACCCCACCCAAATCCAGCTCATTTCATTTTACCTATTTTACAGTCAATGCCAAACAAATTGGATCTCTGATTATGAACCCCCTCCCCTCACAACTATCTACCCTCATCCCATACAGAAAACTGATCACCTATTAGAGTCCCCACCCCCCAATTGATTTTAGTGCAACATGAAGCTTGCCTAACCAATTAATTATGGCTGAACTTGACTGCAAATTTCAATGTCACGTGAACTCAGAAGCAAGTTGGCCCTTGGAATTTGGTTTTTCACTTCCACCAGTCAAAAATGTAAAAGGTACTGGTTGATTAATTTTGATAGATGGAAGCAAAAAAATAATAATTTCAAAGTGCAACTTGCAGCTATGAGTTTATATAATATTGCAAACTGCTATAAAGAAAATTATATATATATATAAAAATAATAATATGAGTTCCATACAGTTCAATATCTAATACATTTTTATTCTTTTTTTGCTCTTAATTTTTGGATAACATGAAGCCAATCAGTTAGCAGAATTTTACTATCTAATCTACACTCTATATTATGTTCTTTTAGATTCATGATGCCAATACAATTTTTTATTTCTTCTAATGCTACGTAACTTTTTTTTTGTGTTCATGATGCCAATTTGAGATGTTCATTTGTTCTATTGTTTCTAATATCCTATATATATTCTTTTTTCTTCTTTTTTCTTCTTCTTTTTTTCTTTTTTTTTCTTCTTTTTTTCTTCTTTTTTTCTTTTTTTTTTCTTTTTTTCTTCTTTTTTTCTTTTTTTTTTCTTTTTCTCTTCTTTTTTTTCTCTTGTGCCATTATTTTTTTCCATATTCATTCTTGTTGCTTTTTTTCTTTCTTTTTTTTTTGTCCATTTTTTCTTTTTTCATGTGTCAGGTATATCTACTTTTCCCATACCTACTGAACCATTTCTTCTCTTGGACTTGCCATGCATCCTCCTGGACCCATCATACCTCCTTGGCCATCCATCATTCCTCCTCGACCACCCATCATACCTCCTCTGCAGGCCATCATGCCACCTCTTGGACCGATCATACCTCCTCGGCCACCCATCATACCACCTCTTGGACCCATCATATTTCCTTGGCCACCCATCATACCTCCTCGACTACCCATCATACCATCCCTTGGACCCATCATACCTCCTCGGCCACCCATCATGCCACCTCTTGGACCCATCATACCTCCTCGTCCACCCATCATGCCACCTCTTGGACCCATCATACCTCCTCGGCCGCCCATCATACCACCTCTTGGACCCATCATACCCCCTCGGCCACCCATCATACCACCTCTTGGGCCCATCATACCCCCTCGGCCACCCATCATACCACCTCTTTGACCCATCATACCTCCTCTGCAACCCATCATACCACCTCTTGGACCCATCATACCTCCTCTGCAGCCCATTGTGCCACCTCTTGGACCCATCATACCTCGGTGGAAACAGCCATGCTTGCAAAAACGGCCACAGAAAGTAGACTTCTTGTTAGGCTCCATCCTTTTCGATTCGTGTTCTTTGTGGACTTCATTCTCGTTACACTCCGAGCACAGCTTCACGTTGTCACAAGGAGGGCATTCAAACACGACTTCAGCAGAATGACATTCTTGGCAAGCTTCTTGTTCTTCTTGTACATCCTCCATTACAGTGTTAACCATGACATGCAGTACGTCTTTATCTGCTGTAACACGAACAGCTTCGACCAACTCTTCGTCGTTCGAGAGAATCACTTGATCTAGTTCATCATCGACCCAAAACACTTCAAGTTCTTTGCCTTGTAAGTCAGGGAAAAGATTCTGAATCTTGTCAAGCAGGGCTGCAAAGCTTGTAGCTTCTTCATTGTCGATAGAAAACCGACGAATTTCAGGTTCCATCATTTCTTCCTCGAAGGAGGCGCGTACCTTGACTTGAACAACAACCATCTTGGCTTTCTCTGGATATTACAGTTACAGAATATTATTATTCTCTGTTGTCTTGCTCTTGGAGTAGAAATATAAAGTGAAAGGGAGACTGTACAGTTTATATAATCACTTTCAAGACGTAATGTACTATTTTTATCCAATTAAATCATGGTTTCTGTAAAGTGCTAAGTCACCGTGACCAATCAGATTTTCAAAAGAACAGGGGGGAGGGTGTACGGCATATCTCATATTACCAACTCAATTTTATCCATACATCATCCCTTAGGGGTCTAAGGACCTCATCGGACTCTCAATCTTTTGCTTTTATCCTGGCTTCCCCCAGAAAGCAAAAATCTCCCTCTAACTTATCGTGACATTACACAATTGCCTATTTCACAACGACGTCACGGCTTGTTACGTGGGCAAGAATAGAATAACAGAAATTAAATTAGGCTATATTGGTTTTCTTTCGGGATATTTAGTGTAATATATAGCAGTTCTCACTTTTTACCGATTTCAATAAACCGAATTTTATTGCGATTTCATTCCATGATCCTTAGAATCGTTTTGATGTGACGTCATAGATTAGTCACGCAAAAATAGCACCACAGGTAGCCCAAATAGTAATTTTAATAATACTAAAAATTTAGTATTTTTAATACTTTAGCTTGGGAATTTATTTTTTACCCATATTACTAGTAACTATGCTTTGATGATAGGATTCTTGGTGTCATTTGCATCCAAACAAAGAAATGATACTCAAGAGAATGACACATGGTCTAGCTGAAATGAGCAAAACATTACACCCAAGCAAAAGGGGTCTATTCATGATAAACTTCTAACAAACCAATCAAATATTGTTAAAATTCTAAATACAAATTAAACTTGAACTGCATTTGTAACAAAATGGTATATTTTTTATTTTTAGCTTACTTTTTGCTACAAATATATCAATCTTTTGTCTACAAAATATCAATATCTATATCATATACTCTGATCAAGCTTATCGTGTTTTCAAATTTTAAACAGTTATCTTTTTCTGTTTTCATGCAAAAAAAAATTTATAAATTTAAATGCACTGTGGCATTAGAGATTTTACATTACAACATGTTCTATTTTTGTGCTGATTAATATTTTGCTGATTACAAGTTGCCGACACTCTTTGGACTACATGTATGTACTCCATATGACCATTTAAAAGAGCAATCGACCTATATTTCACTCCATTAGCAAAACAAAATTAACTATATGGAGAAAAAGTCTAGAAACCACTGTCAGTGAACCTATATACACAACCAGATCAGTGTTACTTATTGTAAAGAGTTCTGTGAATTAAAGTTAAGTTCAAACTTTGGGACATATATCTCTTTTATTTTCCCTTTCAGTTTGTAGCATTCAATGGTCTTAACAACCATGAAATCTTTCTTTCAAAAAATGCAAGTTCTTGAACTTGAGCTCAATATTCATTACATTGCAACAGTTTGCCTTGCTCTAGGAGCTCTTGATCTTGGAGCGGCAACAGGTCTCGGCATCCACTGTTCAATTTCAGCCTGTGATGAAACAGGGATTTCCATGGTCATGTTGTCTGAACCTCGACCAAAGCAGACTTTCAGCATGATGAACAAAATAGGTGTGGCTAACAAAGCTGAATGGTAAACCACATAAGTAATGAAAGAACTAGAGAAACTTGTCCAGTACACTATGAAGCTAACCAGTGGCAGGACTGACAGCTTAGCAACAAGGTAGCAGTGAGATTTAGGTGACATTCTGGGACTTGCTTCTGATGTTAAATGGGATGGCCCTACCAGAAGTGCAACCACGAAAACTAAGAACTGTGCAATGCTGGCACCAAATATAACTACCGAGCTAAATTGTACTGCACGAATTTCATTCTCGTCTTCATTTTTTCCAAACTTGTTTATTACAGCAGACAATAAGGGTGATAGTCCCATGAAAGCTAGAGAGATGTTGTTGCAGACTAACATCACTTGATTCATCTTCTTGATGCAGTGGAACAAGGAATGATGGACAAACCAGAGCAGTGCCACCATAAAGAAAGTGCCACCAAAGGTTATGAACTCCCTCCATAAATTCAGCAGAGAGTTTTGAATTCCTTTCTCATCAACTTCTTCCTTGGTGGGGAAATCTTCAGCAGTAATATCCAAGACAAGAAGAGTAGCTACAATGGCAAAGGCTCCATCACTAAAACATTCCACGCGTTCAGTGTCAATCTGGTTACCAAACATTCGATCAAAATCTGCTCTCCCCATATGAATGTTCATCACATTTCGAAAGAGGAAGCCAAGGAAACGATGAATACATGGAGAAATGATTACTAACCCAAGAAGAACCCAGGCAACATCTTTATTTACCAAGCTCAAACTGGCTGCCAGGATATACAGACAAGGATTAACTATCTTCTTTAACAGCATGTAGTTTCTCTGCTCTCTTCTTTGATCAAATGGGAGATCTAAGATTTCATTGGTGAGGAGTCCATCGTTGCTAAAGCTGTAGAGAATAATGATTATCTCCAACAACTCCAGGATCAAGAGGTCAACACAGATCAAAATTGTTGGAGTGTACTTCGAGTAAAATGTTGCTTCAAGATTGCAAGTAAAAGGCAAGAAGCATACAAACAAAAGAGAGGTCAGATTCAACCACACCAAGATGTCATCTGTGTGTGAAAGAATACGGAAACGATTGACGTGGGATTCCCAAATGGAGCAAATCACCAAGAACGCCACAAAATACACAGCTACGTTCACCCATCTCTCCTCCATGAGTTTCCCGAGACTAGTATCACTGTCCACTTCAAGCTTTCGAATTGGAAGTATAAGTATTGTAGCAACGATAGGAAAGACAGCATCATTGAAAGCTTTAAGGCGCTTCAGGTGGAAGAAATCCCTTTCGTCCGCCATGTTTACTTTCACATTTGAAAAGACGCGGAAGTGATCATGTGAGATTCACGGGAAAGGTTATGCCCGGACGACCTTCGGAAGAATACGGAACTATCTCGGGAATGTCTCGGAGACGTTCGGATACTGTAAAAATAAAAAAAATTATCGAAAGCTACCGAAGCTCATCAAAACTCTAGCGAAGCCTCCGAAAAGATTAAAGATTTTATCCTTATCCTTCTTGGTAGTCGTTTTATAAAAGTGTGGTAAGAAATTGAACTCCAAAAAATATCAAAGAAATGCTGTAAGCTAATCAGTGTATATGTTTATCGGTTGGGGTTCCTGTGTGTGAATACAAGATGGCGGGCGAACAGTGTTGTTCTGATTCTCCCAACATAAATAAATCTTCCAAAGAAGCAACCATCTTTGAAGCAGCACAAGTAGGGTAAGAATCTTGTACCTGTAGAACTAATCGTATTCTGCTTTATTCCTTCGAGTGGGACTTAACTTTTCCTATTGTTTTGCAATTTATTCTCCTTTATTCCAACGAACAACCTAGTGAATTAGCTTAGGGAACTTACGTATCGTTTGCTTGTTGAATTTATATCAACAGCTGTTAAAAACATATCGTGAAAATATAAACCCCAGAGCTTAACTCAACGCCTTGTTACTTGTATAAAAACTACCAGTATTTCTCTTAGATCCTAACAGTACAAGCTTTTTAGCAAAGTAGCTGATAGTAGCTGTATAATTTATAAAGCTAAACTCGAAATTAAATAAGTTATGCACTTTAAGGTATTCCAGATGTATTTAAGCTTTATTTCAAACTCAATATGGCTTTCGTTAGGTACTCCAAGAAATACAAAACATAATATTTTCATTTGACAACAGTTTTTTTTATTGTTTCAAAGAAAAGCAATTCAACAGGATTTTTTAATTAGTTCTCCTTCAATTAAGTATATTTTTATTTTAGACGTATTTTATCAAATATGCAGTTAGCTTATGTTAATATTCTCTACAGTTTTTACAGTGTTTTAAGTACAGTTGTGGCTTTTAGTTTTAATCAACAACAAAAAATGATTGAATTTTCCTTTTTTTTTCTGTCCTTTATTCTTATTCTTCTTGTCTAATTTTACTAGCTAGTGATCCAACGTTTATCAAGAGCTGTCATTTTTCTCAAGCTCAGCTTTTTGACTTCTAGTTTTAGCTGTCTTTCAATGATGCTGGGGTATTCATTTATAGTATAGATGTTGAATGCACAATATCAGTAATACATACAATACTTTCGATGTAGGAAGTTTGCATGATGGCATTATGTTGTTTGACTACCACTACCATAATGCTTCACAAATTTTCTTTCGTATTAAAATTTGTATTTTTTCATGAGAATAGAAAGACAATTGGTGCTAATGAGCTGAACAAAAGAAAGTGTGCAAGGGATTCTGTTAACTAGTAGATCTAGAGGTTAATGATGCCATAATGTAAATGTACTATTCAATGACAGGCTCACTTGAAAACATGAATATTCTATTCAAGTTTTATTATAACAAAAAACAGAATATTACATAGAAAATAGTACAAACTAATCGAGGCAGGACAGTGGTTATAAGAAAATTACAATCATCATCTATACAAAATCCAAGGTAATCATAAGCAACTGATGAGTGTAAACTAGATTATTGTTATTTTGATTTATGTATCCAATCCATTCTTTTCTAGGAACATTCAAGCATGTAGAAATCTGGTCAGCCAGCAAGGTGTCAAAATCTTGAATGAACATGACGAAAAAGGCCACACCCCACTTCATTGGGCAGCACTTGGGGGCCAAATTGAAGTCCTCAAATTTTTCATTAATTGTGGTGTAGATGTCAATCGGCAAAGTAAAGCTGATTATGGACCCTACCCTATTCACTGGGCATGTATTAGCGGCCACATAATGACAGTTGATCTGCTCTTACAAAATGGAGCCAATATAGACTCTGCAGATAACAAGGGGTGTACACCATTGATAATTAGCACACAATATGGCAGGACAATGCAAGCAGGATATTTGATTGGTAAAGGAGCTAAGGTGTGTCTGACGGATACTGAAGGAGACAATGCTCTTCATTGGGCAGCTTTCAAAGGTTAGTTTTAAAAAACGCCCTTGTTTTACAAGGGTGACAATTAATAGCCAATGGCTAACAAACCTGTGGCCCTCGTTCCATGATCAAATTGGAATTTAGAAGTTGATTTTTGCACAGGAGAGAACCAACAAACAACTCTACTCACATACAACAGGTTCCGGCAGGACTGGAACTCAGGTCACTTTGGTGAGAGGCGAGCGCTCTCACCGCTAGCCCAGGCTTCCCATCTCATCTAATGAAGTTGTGTAAAATAGACCTCTTTACCTTGGGTGTAATGTTTTCTTTTCATTTCAGACCATCCCTCATTCCCTAGAGTATCATTTCATTGTTCATTGATTGCACAACAGAAGACACATGACATAGGGATCCAATGATATGCGGTCTAAAATGGGAAAACATTATGAATTCCTTGTCTACAATGCTTTTAAAAAACATATTTTCTCTCTTTTACAGGTCACAGTGAAACAGTACAACTTCTTTTGTATTCAGGATTTGATCCCAAACAAAAAGATAAATTTGGTCAGGTAGGAAATGATTCAAAAGCTACCAACTGTATTTTAATACTCACAAGGATTTTTAACACCTTCATATTTTTTTCATCTTAGACTCCTTTACATTTAGCTTGTTTGAGTGGAGACTTACTAACAGTGGAGCACATCGTTGATATGGTAAGCATAGCCTATAAATAAAACACTTCAAACTTTATTTTCTAAAAGTCAACTTTACTTCCCATAATACTCCCTTTCACAGTTCCCTGCACCATCTTGCTTTTGCATCAGAGCGAGATGAATGGTGAGCTTGCAATGATAGAGACCTTTTTTAACACCTTCACATGTCTCTATCATTACAAGTTCACCATTCTTCTTGCTTCAATGCAAAGGCACTGTTACCTTTCAAGATGGTGCAGGGAACTGTGAAAGAGACTATTGTAAAATAAGAAATGTAAACCTAATAGTGCTATAATAATAATGTTACTACTGTATGTATAGATGACATCTCCTATTAACTTGTACAACAAGAGTGGGTATGAGCTGAATATTATCAGTAAATCTGTAAGTCAGTTCAGTGGTATTCTATCAGCAAAAGCTGGCTTGATTTGTGTTTGGGTGTTAGAGTCTTAATGATAATGACTAGTTGTTACTAGTGGTTATCACCACCCAGTTAGCTCAGTTGATTGAGCACTGGACGTTTGTGTGGGAGGTCGCTATATAAATAATAAATAATAATTATTGCAGTTGGGGCTGAGTTGGTGTGTTGAATGCAACAATTGAATAACAAGGAACAAACACAGTGTAAAAAAGTTTGTAACTACAATGACATTTCAGACATAAGTCCTTAGTCTGATTCCTCCTCAGAGTTTTACTCCAACAAAGGACTGATGTCCAGAATGTCAGCATACCAGTAGTTACAACCCTTTTTACACAGTGTTTGAGTTTCCTTCTTCAATTAAAATTTTAAAAATGATTTATTGATTTGTTGATTGATTGATCAGTTTACTGTTGTGCACAAAGATAACAAAAAAGGTTTTTCTTCCAAATCAAACTGTAGATCCTCCCACCTCCCTGGTAGATCCAACAAAAAAATATTATTCACAGCTGTTTTCAGTACTTATTCACTGTCTCCATAGGATTTGTGAGTGTCATTATTTTGCCTGTTTCCTTGCCTATTTAGGATGTAGAAATAAATGGAAAAGATGCAAATGGCAAAACACCTTTGATGTTAGCCATGGGTCGAGATCACAAAGATGTGATCTACTTCTTACAGGGCAAACTCAACAGATTTGTCAAGTGTAGTTTGAGGTGAGTTGATTTACATTGTACTAAACATTAGTTTGATAAATGCTGGATTACTCTCTTTGGAATGATGCTTGACTCCTTACCCTTCCCCGTTATCAAGGCTGTGCCTGTTCTCAATCCAAAATATCAATAGCATTTCAAACATCCCAAAAGATCTCCCCTTGTAAGTTGATCATTTTTGCCAATTACCATGGTGACTTTAAATATTTCTATTTTTAGGGATATCATCTTTGGCCCCCCTGGTCGTTCAAGAGGTGCTTTGTTGTTTTATTTCGCTAATCTGTTTCTTTGGGGTTATCCTGTATATTTTTATGATGTAAGTAGTTGGTTAGGATCCATCCTTCCACCATCCATCCATCCATCCATCCATCCATCCATCCATCCATCCATCCATCCATCCATCCATCCATCCATCCATCCATCCATCCATCCATCCATCCATCCATCCATCCATCCATCCATCCATCCATCCATCCATCCATCCATCCATCCATCCATCCATCCATCCATTCTGCCTTCTTTACTTACTTCCTACCATTATTCCTTCCTAACATTATTCCTTCCATTCTTCCATCCATCCCTCCATCCATCCCTCCATCCATCCCTCAATCCATCCATCCATCCATTCTGCTTTCCTTCTATTCATCCTTCCATCCATCCATCCCTCCCTCCATCATCCATCAACTTGTCCAAACATTAGTCCATCCATCCATCCATTTCCTAACAATATTTTCATTCTCACCCTATTCCAGGTACTGCCCATGTCATGGGAGTTCACCAAAGGAGTTCATATAGTCTTTCTAATCTTCAATGTCTTCATGTGGGTTAGTTTGTATTTTGCGAATTCAAGAGAGCCTGGGTTTCTAAAGTGCAATACATCAGACTATGACATGGCTTTAAAGCAGGTATGAGATAGTAATCAAAACCCCTCCCCCTCCCCTCCCCCCACTTCCCCCATCCCACCACCACTTGTTATAAATTCTGGTCACATACTCTAACCCTAAGCTATTATTATTACTAGACCATGTATAGGAGAGAGAGAGTACTCTTTAAGTACTGCGTCACATCTAGAAATACCCCCCATTTTTTAAGTTTAATAGTCACATGGAAACTCATCAAACTTCATTAACTCTGCATTTTATCAATAACATAAAACATTTCAATGTTATAACACTAAGTACCAAGATAACTGTCATGTTTTCTGTTTATCCAAGGTGCCATTTTTTGACGAATGGCAAGCAAAGACAGGTCAGAATCCACTAGAGAGTCTGTGTCATACATGTCGACTTGTTCGTCCTCTGCGGGCCAAACACTGCAGGATATGTAATCGATGCGTGGAACACTTTGACCATCATTGTCCATATATCAACAATTGTGTAGGCTTACGTAATAGGTAAGTTATTCACACAGTCTTTGTGTGTGAACTAGAAGTCTATAGTAGACACAGATGAGAATTAAAAATGCGTGAAATAATATCTCTGATAAGGTAAGGTTTGGTCAATATGAAATCCTGGATTCAGGAATGAGACTCATTCTACTTCTTGCCACGTTGTACATACTGTAGGTGTGGCTCCCACACCAAACACAGAAATTTAACCAACACACCCCTTTCAGTTGACGTCAAAGCAGTTCAATTTGAAGGACAAAACAAAAGAATTTCAATCTTCTGAGAATTGGAAACGTATTGTTTTGTCCTCCAAATTGTGCTGCATTCCGACATGCTGCAAGGGGTCTATGAATGCTACAATCGTACCACTAGTTTTGTCGCTGATTATCATGCCTTCCTTCAGTAATTCTTTTACAAATGTCATTTTTTTTGTTTCCATTTTAGGGTACCGTTCTTCTTATTCACTGTTTGTGTCAATATTTGTAGTCTAATCACTCTTTACTTCGCTGTAATCATGCTGAGGATCTATGGCTTTAGTTTCTTGTACGTCATTGGATTCCTACAGTTCGTTGTTGTCTGTGCTCTAATGATTGCTCTAGTATTATTCCAGGTAAGGATTGCGCAACCTACTCTCGAAGTCTCCTGTTCATTTTCCCGCCATTTTGAAACAGCAACCACATCACTCGTTGAACCCCGTCATTTTTACTGCGCATGCTCATACGAGGTTGATTACGTGGAGCATGCTTAGTAAGAATGACAGGGATCTGGAGATTGAAACCAATACTCATACTTTGTTATCGTCCATCATTGTCAGTATTGTTTGGATAGACCTTTCTCACACGGTCGCCATGTTGGCTGGATCAATAGATTTTACCCTCACAGCCTCGCACTCAAGCGTTTCAGGACGAGGTTACGTGTGGTCAAAGGTTTTATTCTCATGAGAATAAACATGGCGAAGTGTGATGAAGGTCCATTATTTCTGACATTTTTTTAGTGTTGAATGAGACGCTGAAAGATGTCCGCCATTAGGAGCCGGTGGCGCGAAAAAGTGACCTAAATCATTAAAAGTTATTCACCATTTTCCACACATCGGTTCACTGGTCAAACAAAGCATTCAGTCGAGGCTGCAAGGTTCAAATTTGAGTAATCCTTTGAAACTACCTTGAAGCCTCGATTGAATGCTTTGTCTGTGACCAGGGAACTGATGTATGAAAAATGATGAATCGCCCATGGCCTCTAAATGTGTTGTCTTTTGCAGGCTAATCAGATCAAGGTTAACCTAACAACGAACGAAAGAATAAACCAGAAACGTTACAAATACTTGTCCGGTGCATCAGGACTCTTCACCAATCCCTTTGACCGCGGGACGATTAGGAACTGTATGGAGTACTTCCACTGGATCGAAGCGCCGAGTACTAAACAAAACCTCATGTATAACATATAGAGCAATGATATGGATTGGGAAATGGAATGAGAAATGGAACCTGGAATGGAAAATGGAATTGAATTAGGAATGGGAATGAGTCTGGGCCTCTAAATCCAGCTTTCCCTCTATAGTTCCTATATACCAATATCCCTCGGAGGTATTGAGCATAGCAATACGCATTGAAATGAACAAACATCAAAAAATAAGTGCTTCTAGGAAACTAAAGACTTCTCCGAGCTGGTCAACTACATTTAAAGCGCAGAAACACGACGCGGTTTTTCATGCTAAAAATTAGAGATCGCACCGTGTGACCACTCGTGCGACGTTGAGTTCACACGGTGAGGTTCGTCGCGCGCGATGCCGCAAAATTAGAACTCAGTCGTCTCTACTTTTTGCGACGTCGCCTGCAACGTTGCACGGGTGGTCACATGGTGCGCTCTAATTTTTGCGACGTAGCATGAAAAATCGCATCGTGTGTCTGCACCTTTAAAGCTACAATATGGGCTTCCTATAGATATCAAGAAACGTGTGCACGATTCTTTTATTATTTAGTTTTTATTATTCTAAACAAACTTTTGCAGAGTTTGAAATGCGAAAGGATCAATGGAGGCCTGCTTACGATGAAAATACGCGTCATAAAATTTGAAACAAAATAGAAAGATACAATTAAAAAGTGGTAGATAACATATTCTCGATAGATAGACATCTTAGTAGTCCACATATTTTGGAAAAAATATCTTGTAATTAGTACAATATTGTAGAAATATACGAATATATATATATATATATAATATAGGTTTGCTTTCTTTGAGCGTAGTGAATGTTTTATTTATAAGAAAGCGCCACCATTTCGTGCTTTAACTTTGGACCATAGCCCTGTCATTCTTACTGCGCATACTCATCAAGATGTTGTTTTTCGAGCATGCGTATTCTGGGTCCAGAGTTATGTTTTGTCTCAAAGTTCTATCTGACAATATAGCTGTTAAGTTGTGACGTATTTCCGGGTTCAACTTCTCAAAAATACCGCTAAAATAAAGCGAAAAGCGTACTCAATCATTTAACCTCCACCTGAAACAATTAGAACTTTGGACAAAAATTCTGTCAAAGAAAAAGTAAGAAAAATCTTCATAGAACTGCTTTTCGTTTTGGACCCGGAAGTAGTTTTTCCATTCGATCGAAGTCGCACTTAAAAGCGCTCTATACACAAGTTTTCTCTTAAAAAAGTCTGCGGATCGCAATTAGCTTCGAAGACTAAAGCTGTGAGATTCACCGTATTCTTTTTTTCCCCTGATAGGTCTATTTTGACATTTCTCTTGATGTTTTTAATGGTAGTTTAAAGGTTGTCACGGAGTAGAAGCACAAAGAACACTAGCTAACCAGCCATGACCAGCTGGCATGTGGCTGTTAACTTGTTTGTAGGGGGAAGTCTTGGAAACCCTAGAACCGTGCTAAAACCACCGACCGTTGATATCGTAGGAATGTCTCAGAAAAAATTGCTTAGATGCTCGAGAAAGTCTAAAAAATATAATGATTTATTGAGGTGCACTTTAATGGCTTCCGCATGTAAAGGAATTTGAAGTACGCGTTTCTTATTGGTTTTTTTTTGGACTGAACCTGCTTGACCGAGAATCTAACATGGGTGAATGATTACAGCATATCAATGTCACATTGAAAACCAAAGCAGAAACCGTAAAAATATGAAACATTGAACAGAATCGCATCTGAGAGAAAGACTGTTTTGACTTGGTTTGGATACGAAAATTTTGACCGAAAATTGACAAGGAAAATATGAAAAAGAAACTTCGTAACAGTTTGGGGTAAATCTGTTGAAAGTCCCTTGATTTGAAAAGATGTTGGATCCGTCATACCACAAGCCAAATATCTGGTTTGTTTGTTGGGAAATGTTGGCACTTCTATTATCAACGAAAGCCATGTCTGAGGAACAACAATACCTAGGATTTTACCAAAGTGTAAGTATTTAACTACATATATATTTTCACTTATAATATAAGCTTAATTCTGCTGAGTAGGGCTACAGTTTGAAAGTCAAAAAATCCGAAAAACTGCAACTAATATGTTTTCAACTGAATTATATCAAACGTAGTGAAAATGTTGTAGTATATTGTTTTTGAAAAAAAGGTGGCCAAAAATCTTGTAATGAAACAAAGTTTTCACGCGTATGGCAATAACAGTGAATATCAGCCCAAAACAAACCACAGATAGAACTACTTCGGTTATTGTTAAAATCTGGGGGAGATTGAAAACACCGCGAGCGTTCACTCGGGCTTCCAGATTTCTTTGCCACGCCGTTATAATTAAGTAGATACGTTTCGACGAATTTAATAACTCTGAAAACATAAATATTACGGTTTATTGTATGTTGAATGATTTTGAGGGAAATTTTAATGATATTGCGTCCAAATCAACAATAGTTAATTTTTCAGTAGCAACAAGCACGAAGGGGGGAAAAGTATAATAGCAAGGAATTGAAGGAAAAAATCAAAATTAATTGAGAAAGAATGTATCAACAGTTGTAAATGAAGATGTGAGAAATACAAAAACTCTTGCTTCATATATTTATCCTTTTTTAGCTTTATTATTGCCAGTCTTAATTGATAATTATAATTAGTTAACTTCATTTGGATGACATTTGGCTACACACTAGCTAATAATATCAAGTCAGGATTTGTTTTTCGCTGCCAGTCTTTCAGTTGTAGCAAGTGTTCCGTATCATCAACACAAGCGGTGCAGCATTTCTCCTGGTTCTGTTTGAATAATCGAATTTCAACTTGAAAATTAACCCAGCCATTTCAAACTTTTTGCGCTTCATCCATTTGGCTATGAAAAGGAAAATTTCAAGGTGTCAATGTCAATGCTTTTGAAACAGATTCTTAAAGAACAAGTGAGCGTTGGACTAGAACAACCACATAAAATGGACCTTTTTACTAGGGCGTAATCACTTCAAACCACGTGTTGTTCCCTTGAGAACATTTTCTTTGATTATTGGCGATGCAGAAGATTTCCATTACACCTTGGGCATAAAATAAAGGGTCTGAGGAAGATATCTTTTCTGGGACAAAATTTACAGTGAAGAGTGGAATTGCTTTAGTTCTACAATAGAAGTCATTATTGTCAGTAATCAGTAATGTTTATGATTGTCTTCTTTAGATCTTTTTTAATTCACCTGATTTCAGTTCCTTTGTACGTGTTTCAGGGCAGCGGCAGCGGTGACCATAGCAACGCCGTCACCAACCAAGATTCACCAATCCTCAAGTTCTTTCAAAAACCTGAGGAAAGAACTAACAGAGTAAAGCAAGCCAAACCTTTTCTGGATTTTCTTTCTTATTACAAGAGAAAGGTTTATCCAGACAAGCTAGACCAAGGACTTGTGGAAGCCATTGAACATCATATCGAAGAAATTGAGCCACAATTTCGGTCAGCGTCATTTGCGCAGTTATGGCATGCGTTGAGATTACCGCTGACCGAATTCTTTCGTCCTAAAAGTTCGGATAATTTACTCGCAGAGCTTGTGAGTTGTCTCTATGGCAACACAACACAAATGATCCCGCAGTCTAAGTTACCAGAGTTCATCGAGGAAGTGAGAAGAGATCTTATCATTTGTAAGATCGGAGAAATCTTGGACGCCAACAACACACAGAAAACAAAGTTGTCCGGCAGACCGGTTTTTCATCAGTTGTGGAAGGTACTTCGGGGTCCAATGACTCCACTTCTTGTAGCGGATTTAAGAACAATGGTGAGGGAACTAGCACAGTATACATCGAGGTTTGAAATGGCGGGGATCCAGTACCAGTTACCGGGGAAGATGTCCGAGATTCGACGTGATGTAGTGATTTGTAAAGTGGACGATGTATTCAATGTTCTCTACGATACCAATGTCATTGAACTTGAGAGGGAATTGTAAGAGAAAATAGACCAGATCAAGCTAGGTCTGTAATGGTATTATAAGCATGGAACTCGTTGCTCAAGTCCGTAGCAGTTACTGATGTTATTCATGACCTGCGCATTGCAAATTCCAATAGTTGGTTCACACCAAGTAAGATCTATAGACAGCTGAATGAATAGGTTTGTTGATTCATTATCTACAAAAACTGCAAGCCTTCGATCGGTACCATGTTATCCACGGCTCTAGTAAGGAACAATGGTGGCCCAAAATATATATAACCTATAATAAGGTCACCCTATACTGGGACGTTCAACGCCTTCACAAGAAACACTGCCGGAGAAAACTGGTTCAGTATAAAAGAAAGATTTATAGAAAAAATCAGGGGTAGAGACTCGAAGAAGAATTAATATCGTCAATAATTTAATCCCTTGAACGGACCACTTCAACGATACGGCGGCCATCTTGAATAGTCCCTTTCACAGTTCCCTGCGCCATCTTGAAAGGTAGCCGTGCCTTTGCATCGAAGCGAGACGAACGGTGAGCTTGCAATGATAGAGACCTTTATTAACACCTTGGACAATCCTTCGCATGTCTCTATCCTTGCAAGCTCATCGTTCGTCTCGCTTCGATGCAAAGGCACGGCTACCTTTCAAGATGGCGCAGGGAACTGTGAAAGGGACTATTGTATGGCATTTATGAGGCAAAAAACAAGGCAAAGATATGGCGTGGAAAGTATAGAGAGTTTTGTTTATTTCTCTTTCTTTCATGCCATCTTCTTAATTAATCTCTTGTCAAGTTGTCTTGTGGTGAACTGTTAATTTGAATCAACGCCATAAGTGTAACAAAGCTGATCGTATATTTGCCCCCTACCAAGATGGCCGCCGTATCGTCGAAGTATGGTCCATTGGGATTGCCCTAACGTAGCCGTACACATGGCTGCATGTCAGAGGAACAAAATATCATAGCGATGTGATAATTTTTTAGAAATAGTTAAAACCGAAATAAAAAGCAAAAAACTATAAGGATGGAAATGTCACTCCACTACTAAAAACAGGAAAAGCAATATTGTAAAACTATAAAAGAATTATCTAATTTGAACCAGAACAGTCTAGTTTTGAAAACATGTCTAAGGTCATTCAAAGTACAATATTAAAAGATCCATGAACGTACTGAGATATAATAGAGAACTACCTGAAAATGGCTTTCGATTTCTGGTTACAATATAAAGACGCGCTGAAAAACAAGTATTTATATGTTGGCTTACTAGAATAAGTGTTTTCTAGAAAATCATTCGAAGTACAATATCGAACAAAAAGACAACTGAGCTTTACATAATCTTAGATCAAAAAAGGATTGCGCTTTTAAGACGAAATCGAGGTGTTTTCTCAGTCAAAACGAACTACACGTTTTTAATATACTAAGAACTGCATGTGTGGGATATAGAAATCGGTTATCTGAGAAAAGCTAGCAAGGTAGATAATCACTATGTCTCTAACCATAGTAAATGATATCAGCATGGTTATTTAAGTGTATTTGAACAACTTGCGCTAGATATTATTTTTGATATCGCTACAGCTGCCAGTTGAAGGAATTAGAGGCCAAAACACTTCAAAATATTTTAAGGGTTGACTTGCCTGAGTGAGTCACCATCTCAAATAGTGAATTATCTGAGTCTATTAATCATGATAAAGTCGCTTTACGTGCGTTTGTTCTGAGTGTTGTGTAGTGATAACGGTCTTGAACACTTTTAGACAACACGTTATTAAGGTTCGGAGGCGGAAAAAAAGGATTAGTCTGTCTCGAACGAGCTGAGACGAATGGCTTCTGGAAAACACGATTAATAGCTTTGTTTTAATGCTAAATAAGAAGTGAGAAAATGAAAATGGAAAATGAAAACCATCCAAAACATGTCGGCCATAATTAAGTATCTTGGAAGCTTTTTAATATTCAGTGCTAATTCTGCGGTGTTTTAGAGAGATTGTGGTTGTCTTGGTAACCAAACCTAGATTAGGGCTAATCAACGCTGGGGAACACTATTGTGTCCTTTAGTGCGCGTTGAACGACAGAACGGAGTTTGATTTTAGGGCTTCAGAGAGATAAGTGGGTAGTGAGTAGGCAGGGTAGGAAGGTAGGAAGGTGGTTGGGTGGGTAGGTTAATATAATAAGGCAGGCATGCAGGTAGGCACTAGGTAGGTAGGTATAGTAGGTGGGCGGGTAGGTATGTAGGTACGTGGGTAGGTAGGTATAGTGTAGGTGGGCGGGTAGGTATGTAGGTACGTGGGTAGGTAGGTATAGTAGTTGGGCGGGTAGGTATGTAGGTACGTGGGTAGGTAGGTAGGTATAGTAGTTGGGCGGGTAGATATGTAGGTACGTGGGTAGGTAGGTAGGTATAGTAGTTGGGCGGGTAGGTATGTAGGTACGTGGGTGGGTAGGTAGGTAAATATAGTAGGTACTAAATATCAAATGAAAGGGAGGAAGGAAGGAAGGTAGAAAAGAAGGAAGAAAGAAAGACACCTAATTCACTATTATGTATGTCAAACATTTCCCATGAATGACACACTACAATTTGCCTATTACCTCAACGGTTCGATCCACCAACCCTCAGACTAGCTAATGGCCGCGGATTAGACAAACGTCTGATATCAAAACCATTACTGGGATTGAGAAGAAGTATTTAATGTAACCTCAATTGATTGGATTGCACCACAAGGCTGTAGGATTTAATCTGACAAGCCCCGCTATTGTAATCAGGATTATCCAAAGACCAACTTATCTTGTCTTAAAAAATATCCACTTCCAAACTACTCTCACAAAGGCTTCTCGTTAAAAACAAAGTAAAAAATCGAACAAAAAAAACAAAAAACACTCTGATTGGGATGATTGTGGAGTTGAGTCAGAGAGACTGATATTTCTCAATATCCGGCTTTGGAAACAATTTTGTTTGTAGCCTTTCAGCACCTTTATTAAGATCATTTATTTTAACCCTAAGCCAGGAAATGGCCACAAAAAGGCTATTCAGTATGCATGCTCTTCGAACTCGGCGTTATTTGAAGGATTTAGAATAAAAATGACTTCTGAAAAACCACCGGATAACATGGGTGGTTCTTCCGACCACGATATTAAAAATAACACTAATCTCGACTCTGTGACTCAGTGCATGGTCAGCCAGCCCGGATGGTCAGTAGAGTTCTTAGATTTTGAATCTTCTGGCGACTAACACGACTTGCTACAAGTTAAATTTCCAAGCACTACTTTGCTATGGTGGCTTCTTATAGTTAGAAAACTAGTTCACAAATCACAAAGGACCCTAGAAAACGATTTTGATATTCCAAATCAGTTTACCGAACGTTGATTACAGAGAAAGTCACTTTGAATCGATAATTTGTCAGGTAGTGATCAAATGGAACTATCCATTAATCATTTAGATAATACTTTTGAAGACCTTGTTTGTTCTTTTTACAATGAAGATGTGATTAAAGTACTAGCCGCTACGTCTACCTTTTGTTCTGGACGCTGAACTAAGAAAGCGGTATATTATAATCACTATTAAATTGTACACTCCCCCCTGCTATAAATAATTAAATGAATCAATCAATTTAATGTGGTTAATAGAATGAGCAATGAGAAGATATCTGTTCTGTTTTTAGTACTGTTGTTGCGAACACAAAACGTATAAAGTTTATTTTGAGATTGTTTTTCGGTGTGTTTACCATGCTCATTAGTTTTGAAGGAATCAGAAATTGTAATGATCAACATTGACTAATCCACTGTTTAACACTATCCATCAGTAGCTATTCTTTTTAGACTTTCAAATTTCCTCAGCGCTTGTTCAATATTAACAATGTTCTCATCAATCAGCAAGTTCTGGAAATAAACAACTTACTCCCGTGGGCCTCACGCGCGAGACAAAATTGAAATATTAAAACAAAAAAATTGGAACATATCATCTCAGATATTATTATTATTTCTTTAATCCTTGTGACGCTGCAGCCTCTGTCAGCGATCGACAAGAACCATCTTCATATCTAATAGTGCTTTAGCGGAGGTTTTTCATGGCTTCGTTGCCCGGCAGGGTTCAGGTAATCCACTTCTTATTCCATTCTACCCCAGTTTCTTTACCACAGCGGAACTCGAAGCAGTTCAATCTACATCAAGAATGTCTCTTATCTTAAGACATCGATCCATTCTTCTTCGCTTAATTCATTCCATTGATGATCTTAGTGATTTCGGCTCCTGCCTTGATCAGGTAAGCCGCGCAATCGAAATGCCCACCACGAACAGCGAAATCCAAGGGGGAACAGCCTTGTAAGTCATGGACATGGATTGACGCTCCATTGTCAATCAAAACCTGAAGGCACTCTAACCCTCCTTCTAGAGCAGCATAGTGTACAGCTGTAAGCCCACAAGGGCTAGTGTGGTTAACATTCACGTTATATTTACGAATCAAGCTCTCGAGTTCTGAAACATCGTTTTCAACCACTGCATTAAATAAAAGGATCTCAGGAGCAAAAGACACACTTCTGGTTTTCTTGACTGGCGTAAAGTTGTTGCTGTTGTTGTTCTTTCCAATCTTACTTGATTTTTTAAACAGAACGTTCATTTCCTTGCAATCTGGCAGTGAGTTTGTCCGTCTGAGAGGTGTTTCGCCATCGCGATTTTTTCCCGACCATCTGCTGGCCTCTGCATTCACTAAGAATGCTTCAGAACATTTGCGCGCCTTCACATGACCATACCTTTCGTCCTTGATTCGATCCAACGATGGTGCTGTGCCTGAAAATGACTTGGATGTCGGCCGCCGGCTTGACAACATGTTTGGAACTAAAAAAAAGCCTTTCTCTTTGTACTATTAGTTGTTAGGATAATCCCTCGTGATGAAATGGCACCACGCTTGTCTTTCAATTAACCACAAACTCGCCGATTCATCTACGACAGTCACTCAGTCAGTCACTCGTAATTCTTAAAAATTCATTTACGAGATCAATGGAATCCTTTCTTCGTACAAATAATCAACTCCTTGTTTCCGTATAGTATTAGATTTCCTTGTTCTTGTTGATGTTGTCTTACTAGGAGATAAGAAAGGCGACGGGTAAACTGACTCACCGACGATCCATGCGCGCTCTGTGCCTTTCTTGACTTGACACTATTCTGTTTATACTTCCCAAATGTTAGATAATAGACCACATGACGTCACAACTTTAAACTGAATCTATATTATACTTTTAAATAAACATTATAGACACTAACCACCCACGGCTTAGAGCTATTTTGACTTTAAACGCCTGGGCGATAAGAGTAACTAAAACGAAACGATCAGAACAGGAATACTGTCTGTCGCCAACCTAAAGGTCTCAATCGATTTATATCCTTTTAGAACTTATTTATAGATCACCATCACACTATTTTTGAATGCTAAAAGATAATGAATGACAGAGGTCTTGGTAAGCTACCAATTCAGGTATTATGACCTCTATCTAACAGTGCTGTTCTCAAGAGGTGTTCGACCATAAGAGCACGCATTATTGTATATCCATTATCATCGTTAAAGATACGCCAATCGATCAAATCAGAATCCACGAACGCCTAGCACAGTATTCGTATTTTTTCTCATTTCGATAATACTGATCGCCCATTTAAAGGAGCATCTATCATCGAATATGATTAATTAACGCGCTAAAAAGAAATTAAAAATCCTATGAAAACAATCGGCTTGTGGTCTAAAAGTGTTTAAAGCGGTTGTTAATTGTACTTGCTGTCATATTAACATGTTTGGAGTTCTGTATGTATTAGAAGCTCAGTTCTTCTTCAAAATTCCTCAATGCGTATCTTCTAACGGAATCAGCTCTTCCTTCCAAAAATACCGCTTGCAATTAGAACTATTCGCTATACCACAGATATAGAACTGAAGATAGTGCTAGAGATAGTTTGTGTTGTTAAAAGAGGAGACCAAGCATTTTTACAAGAAGTTTAAACACAAACATCGAGTGGGGTCGTGTGCAGTGTATTTATTTTTAATCCTCTCTTCTTTTTTGTCTGGTTGTTTGTTTAAAAGCCGACCCACCTCACCGACCTTCGTTGCTATTGTTTGGTGTCTTTATTGAGTGATTAAGGCATTTCGAGCAGGGAGGGGTAGGTGGGGTGTCGATTCATGAGTCTTGCGGGTTTTCTTCGTCGTCTCCACTCTCTTTTTACATTGAGTTCAGTAAAGCAACAAAGCTTTCTTCTTGTTCTTTTCTACCACAAAATGAGTAGAAAATTAGAGGAACGCTGCAAAGTATCTCTTTACTCACCGAATCCCCGGCCGGCGCCTGGCGTTGACTCTATTTTGCTCGAATGCGCTATGGCAAGTACACCGCCTATGGCCCTGTGTTGTTAGCAAGTGCGTGTCCACTCCTCGTGCATGTGAAATTAAAGTTATCATCTTGCTGCATGCATCGACTGACCTGGCACTGAATAGTAACTATAGCTTCAGGAATTTTCCTTCTTGCGTTAACATTTGACTTATACGTCTTGTCGTGTTTTGTGCATATCACTATCATATCACAAGGAACTCAGTTAGTCAGCCATTCTTGTACTGGTTCCTGTATTGTCTACTCTGGTCGAGTGTTGTAAGTAGACTTAACAGTTTGGATCAGAATGGCAAGTGATAAACCAAGCTTGAGTGCTGTTCCAACCACCCTGTCCCGTTTGTCCATTGTTCTTTTCTGTGTCGCTATTTTTAGATCTGAATATCGACACAATGATTTAGACAAACGAGTGTGGAAATTAGAGGAGAATTACATGAATATCCACCACCAAGATCACGAGAAAAAAGGTAATTTAATGATAACAGAACTGAACTGATGAACACAAGCCACTACAAGAACGAAGAGGAAAATGCTTGAGTTGAAGCCTATTTCTACAATCAAATGAGGACTGCTGTACTTGTGTTTGTGCTTGCTTTGTTAGGGAAAGCAGACTTATAAACTGACAAACATTCGTTATAAATGAGTTCAGTCACGACGAACATGGAAACACATATCGACTTGCGTTCATTTGCTGCTCCTCTCCTAGATGAAAGAAGCCTGTCAATCACGATATCCCTTACAAGGCCTCTATAAGTTGATACATTTAGGGTGGTGGATGGATGGGAATAGCTGCATGTACGAGAGTTTTACACTTATAGGTATTTGGATTTTTTTCACAGAGATACTGTCAGATATTCAGCAGCCTGGTCCTGGCAGGAGCTCTTCCAGTCCAGACTCACGTCAACGGCGACAAATTCAAGATCTTAACAACACTTTCCCTCATCACTATTTAAAGACGGAAGTACGTCACGTGATAGGGTCATTGGTTCACCTTTTCTGCACTAAAGACCAGAAACTCTGCTTTCGAGGAAAGAAAGGCGAGACGGGTACTCCAGGAATGAAGGGCCCTGAGGGACAGAAGGGACAAAAGGGGGACGAGGGTAGTAGAGGACGCGCAGGAAAGCGAGGACCCAAAGGGGAGAAGGGTGACAAAGGACAACCAGGACGAAGTGGATCACAGGGACACAAAGGTACATATGTTACTCCTACATGAATTACTATAATAACCAACTCTCTACACAAAAATGAGATCATTTCGGATGGTTTGGATAAAACAAATGTGATACAGCCCATATGGTTTTGATGGGTTATGAACATTTTCGTCATCCAATCCAACTATAAGGTAGATCACCACACCACACCACACCACACCACACCACACCACACCACACCACACCACACCACACCACACCACACCACACCACACCACACCACACCACACCACACCACACCACACCACACCACACCACACCACACCACACCACACCACACCACACCACACCACACCACACCACACCACACAATAAAAAATACAATAACTTCATTTAAGGAGGGATACATAATAACCTTTTACAGTTTTCTAATTTACAGCCCTTTATTGTATATTAATGAGTAGGGCATGCAAGCAAGTAGCTGGATGATACTCTCTCATTGTAGGAGATCCTGGTATATCTGTATCTTCACCATCTATCTTAGTTGGTCCCAAGTCAGTTACCGTTACTCAACATTCCAACGTATCCTTCACCTGTAACGCAAGTGGTCTTCCAGTTCCGGATATTAAATGGAGTGGAGAGTCTGGACTTGGTGTAAATCATGTGATTCGAGGCAAGACACTGTGGCTGGTGAACACTACGTTAGCAGATGATGGTGTGTACACTTGTACAGCAAGCAGCGTGTTGGGTAGTGTGCGTAAATCAGCTGTACTCACAGTACACGGTAAGACTTTTAGTCACAGGATGACAGCTCTGTTCTGTTATCAAATTATCAACATATGTTTCTTTATGTTACTCAGTTCCAGTGCAATTGGTCACACGTCCAAAACCAACCGTTATTGAAGAAGGAAGACTGCTCAGCTTGTTGTGCAACGCCACAGGTAACCCAACACCGCAGATAACATGGAAGCGAATCAGTGGTTCGTTGGATCCAAGTAGAGTCATGATATCTGGTGGAAAGCTTACCATCTCATCTGTCATCCTGACTGATGCTGATATCTACATGTGCATAGCAAGAAACCTTTTAAATGTTGAGCAATCTACGGCTACTGTACTTGTCGTTCCTCGTTTGAGGTTCACGTTGACCCCTGCATCGAGGAATATCAGTCTGAAATATGGAGGTACTTTACGTCTTGATTGCCAGGCCACCAGCGGTAGCTTTAAGCCGCAGATATCCTGGACACGAGATCCTCCTGAAGGAAAGAGCTTGAATGTTTCAACCAATGGTACTCTGGTGAAACATGGGGTTGAGAAAAAAGATTCTGGCGTGTATGTCTGTACCGCCAAGAATATAGTGGCACAGATCAGCACAAGAGTATCCGTTGATGTAAGCATTCGAAGAACATGTAGCGAACTTAAACAGTCTGATACTTCTTCTGTGAGTGGATACACAATGATCGATCCTGATGGTGATGGAAGGGATCCACCATTCCGAGTGTACTGTGACATGCAGGATAAAAATCAAGTAGGAGTAACAGTGATCAGCCATGACAGTGAACAACGCACTTTAGTAAACGGGTATGAAAGTGCGGGAAGTTATTCAAGGTATGACATTTCTTGTTCTTCAGTCTGTCTAGCATGGTTTGCAGTTTTTCAACTTATGAATTTCTCTTTTACAGAAATATTGTGTACAGCGGAGTGACCATATCACAATTTGCCAGCCTGACAAGAGTATCCAAACGATGCGAGCAGTACATCAAATATGAATGCCATGATTCTGTATTAAGAGACGGCTGGTGGGTGTCACGTGACGGGGCAAAAATGGTTAACTGGGGAGGGGTCCCTACTGGGGTGAGGAAGTGCGCATGTGGTCTGACCAATAGCTGTACCAATAATGAACGATGCAATTGTGAAGTCAATGATAACGTATGGAGACAGGACAGCGGGTTCCTGACTGACAAATCACATCTTCCTGTCTCTCAGCTTCGTTTTGGAGATACAGGTGGCTCGGTAGAAAAAGGCTACCACACGTTAGGGAAACTGAAATGCCTTGGATAAACTGAAGCATGCCACAGGGAGCCCAATGTAAATATAAGTTAAAGGTCAAAATAAAAAGGAAAAGATCGCCTCTAATTATATTATTATCATGAATAGTGCTGATTAAACAATAGAAAAGAATAGAATTTGCAAAAATTGTACTATTTGGTAATAACTGTTTCACGGATATACTGTTTGCACTCTAGTATTTTTTTATTATTATAATTATAATTATTATTATTATTATTATTATTAGTAGTAGTAGTAGTAGTAGTAGTAGTAGTAGTAGTAGTAGTAGTAGTAGTAGTAGTAGTAGTAGTAGTAGTAATAATAGTAGTAGTAGTAGTAGTAGTAGTAGTAGTAGTAGTAGCAGTAGTAGTAGTAGTAGTAGTAGTAGTAGTAGTAGTAGTAGTAATAATAGTAGTAGTAGTAGTAGTAGTAGTAGTAGTAGTAGTAGTAGTAGTAGTAGTAGTAGTAGTAGTAGTAGTAGTAGTAATTTTGTTTTACGTTTAAGGCTAAAAGGGTTTAGCTCAAACGAAGAAAAGAATCGAGCAAAGATGCAGTACAATATTTCTTTTGACATTCCATAAGTACCTAATATACCTTCAGGAATTTTCTTCTTGCTATTTGACTTACACGTCTTGTCGTGTTTATTGCATATCGTATATCACATCACAAAGAACTCGTTTGACCTCAGCCAGTCAGCCATTCTTGTACTGGTTCTCGTATTGTCTACTCTGGTCGAGTGTTGTAAGTAGACTAAACAGTTTGGATCAGAATGGCAAGTGATAAACGAAGCTTGAGTGCTGTTCCAACCACCCTGTCCTGTTTGTCCATTGTTCTTTTCTGTGTCACTATTTTAAGATCTGAATATCGATACAATGATTTAGACAAACGAGTGTGGAAATTGGAAGAGAATTACATCAATATCCACCACCAAGACCACGAGAAAAAAGGTAATTTAATGATAACACAACTGAACTGATCGAACACAAGTCACTACAAGAACGAAAAAGTGAAAAAACTCTGTAAAAGAAAAAAAGACTCCTGTACTTTTGTTTGTGCCTGCGTTGTTAGGGAAACAAGGCATAATAACCATTCGTTATAGATGACCTTCGCGAAGAACGAGGGAACACATATCGACTTGCGTTTACTTGCTGCTTCTCTTCTAGATGAAAGAAGCAGGAAACCTCTTTCAATCACGATATCCCTGACAAGCCCTCTATAAGTTGATACATTTAGGGTGGTGGATGGATGGGAATAGCTGCATGTACGAGAGTTTTACACTCATTGGTATGTGGATTCTTTTTCACAGAGATACTGTCAGATATTCAGCAGCCTGGTCCTGGCAGGAGCTCTTCCAGTCCAGCGTCACGTCAACGGCGACAAATTCAAGATCTTAACAACACTTTCCCTCATCACTATTTCAAGACAGAAATACATCACGTGATCGGGTCATTGCTTAATCTTTTCTGCACTAAAGACCAGAAACTCTGCCTTCGAGGACAGAAAGGCGAGAGGGGTACTCTAGGAATGAGGGGTCCTAAGGGACAGAAGGGACAAAAGGGAGACGAGGGTAGTAGAGGACGCACAGGAAAGCGAGGACCCAAGGGAGAGAAGGGTGACAAAGGACAACCAGGACGAAGTGGATCACAGGGACACAAAGGTACATATATCACTCTTACATGAATTACTATAATAACCAACTCTCTACACAAAACTAGGGTCATTTTGGATGCTTTTTGACTAAAACGAATGAGCTATGAAGGTCCTGTTACACTGTTGAATTTCTCAGTAACTTGTATCGCCATATACCGCTTGGAAATCAGTAGCGTTGCAGGTTGCCGAGATGAGATGTTACACTGGAACGCGCTTTCAGCAACTTGCAACGACTTGAAAAATATGCCTTACACTGTGCAAAGGCTTTGCCAGTTGCTGCAATTCGCTGCGAAAAGAAGAACTGTTGCAATGTTGCACGCAACAACAAACAATGCGAAACAACCCTCCTGTTACACTGTGCAATTATCCAGCAACATGACGTCTGGCAACGACAATTAAGTTGCTGAGAAAATTGCGCAGTGCAACAGGGTCTTAACCCATGGTTTTGATCGACTTTCGTAAGTTTTGAGATCCCAGCTCACTCAAAAACTTTGGATTCTTACATCATTGTAGGAGATCCTGGTATATCTGTATCTTCACCATCTATCTTAGTTGGTCCCAAGTCAGTTGCCGTTACTCAACATTCCAACGTATCCTTCACCTGTAACGCAAGTGGTCTTCCAGTTCCGGATATTAAATGGAGTGGAGAGTCTGGACTTGGTGCAAATCATGTGATTCGAGGAAGGACACTGTGGCTGGTGAACACTACGTTAGCAGATGATGGTGTGTACACGTGTACAGCAAGCAGCGTGTTGGGTAGTGTGCGTAAATCAGCTGTACTCACAGTACACGGTAAGACTTTTAGTCACAGGATGATAGCTCTGTTCAGTTATCAAATTATCAACATATTTCTCTTTATGTTACTCAGTTCCAGTGCAATTGGTCACGCGTCCAAAACCAACCGTTATTGAAGAGGGAAGACTGCTCAGCTTGTTGTGCAACGCCACAGGTAACCCAGCACCGCAGATAACATGGAAGCGAATCAGTGGTTCGTTGGATCCAAGTAGAGTCATGATATCTGGTGGAAAACTTACCATCTCATCTGTCATCCTGACTGATGCTGATATCTACATGTGCATAGCAAGAAACCTTTTAAATGTTGAGCAATCTACGGCTAATGTATTTGTTGTTCCCCGTTTAAGGTTCACGTTGGCCCCTGCATCGTGGAATATCAGTCTGAAATATGGAGCTACTTTACGTCTTGATTGCCAGGCCACCAGCGGTAGCTTTAAGCCGCAGATATCCTGGACACGAGACCCTCCTGGTGGAAAGAGCTTGAATGTTTCAACCAATGGTACTCTGGTGAAACATAGGGTCGAGAGAAAAGATTCTGGTGTGTATATCTGTACCGCCAAGAATATTGTGGCACAGATCAGTACAAGAGTATCCGTTGATGTAAGCATTCGAAGAACATGTAGCGAACTTAAACAGTCTGATACTTCTTCTGTAAGTGGATACGCCATGATCGATCCTGATGGTGATGCAGAGAATCCACCATTCCGAGTGTACTGTGACATGCAGGATGAAAATCAAGTAGGAGTAACAGTGATCAGTCATGACAGTGAACAACGGACTTTAGTGCAAGGATATGAAGGTGCGGGAAGTTATTCAAGGTATGACATTTCTTGTTCAGTCTGTCTAGCATGGTTTGCAGTTTTTCAACTGATGAATTTTTCATTTACAGGAATATTGTATACATCGGAGTAACCACACCACAACTTGCCAGCCTGACAAGAGTATCCAAACGATGCGAACAGTACATCAAATACGAATGTTATAACTCTGTGTTAAGAGGTTACGGCTGGTGGGTGTCACGTGATGGGGCGAAAATGGTCAACTGGGGAGGGGTGCCTACTGGGGTCAAAAAGTGCTCATGTGGTCTGACCAATAGCTGTACCAATGATGAACAATGCAACTGTGACAACAATGATAACGTATGGAGACAGGACAGCGGGTTCCTGACTGACAAATCACGTGTTCCTGTCTCTCAGCTTCGTTTTGGAGATACAGGGGGCTCGGTAGAAAAAGGTTACCACACGTTAGGGAAACTGAAATGCTTTGGATAAAACTGAATCATGCCACAGGGAGCCCAATGTAAATAAAACAGAGTGAAAAATGAAAATATTTTCTGGAAAAGATCGCCTCTAATTTTATTATTATAATCATCATAATCATATTATCATCACCATAATCATCCTCGTTTAGGTTATCATCATCTTTATCATTATCACCATGTATCATCATCATCATCATGTATCATAATCATCATGTATCATCATCATGTATCATCATCATCATGTATCATATAATTCATCATCATCATCATTATCATCATCTCTATCATCATCTTTATCATCATCACCTGTAACATCATCATCGTCATCATGTATCATCATCATCATGTATCATATAATTCATCATCATCATCATTATCATCATCTCTATCATCATCTTTATCATCATCACCTGTAACATCATCATCGTCATCATGTATCATCATCATCATCATTATCTTTATCATCATTAATATTATTATTATTATTATTATTGTTGTTATTATTTTGTTTTACGTTATTTTGAGGCCAAAATGGTTTAGCATTAACGAAAATAAAAAATCGAGCAAGAATACAGTATAATATTTCAGTTGAGATGGCAGAAGTACATAAACCTTCAGGAATTTTCTTCTTGCGTTTGACTTGCACGTCTTGTCGTGTTTATTGCATATCGTATATCACATCACAAGGAACTCGTTTGACCTCAGCCAGTCAGCCATTCTTGTACTGGTTCTCGTATTGTCTACTCTGGTCGAGCGTTGTAAGTAGACTTAACAGTTTGGATCAGAATGGCAAGTGATAAACCAAGCTTGAGTGCTGTTCCAACCACCCTGTCCTGTTTGTCCATTGTTCTTTTCTGTGTCGCTATTTTTAGATCTGAATATCGACACAATGATTTAGACAAACGAGTGTGGAAATTGGAGGAGAATTACATCAATATCCACAACCAAGACCACGAGAAAAAAGGTAATTTAATGATAACAGAACTGAACTGATCGAACTGATGAGCACATGTCACGACAAGAACGAAAAAGGGAAAAAAACTCTGTAAGAGAAAAAAAGACTCCTGTACTTTTGTTTGTGATTGCGTTGTTAGGGAAACAAGGCATAATAATTAATCGTTATAGATGACCTTCGCGAAGAACGAGGGAACACATATCGACTTGCGTTCATTTGCTGCTCCTCTCCCACATGAGAGAAGCAGGAAACCTCTGTCAATCACGATATCCCTGACAAGGCCTCTATAAGTTGACATATTTAGGGTGGTGGATAGATGTGAATAGCTGCATGTACGAGAGTTTTACACTTATAGGTATGTGGTTTTTTGTTTCACAGAGATACTGTCAGATATTCAGCAGCCTGGTACTGACAGGAGCTCTTCGAGTCCAGCCTCACGTCAACGGCGACAAATTCAAGATCTTAACAACACTTTCCCTCATCACTATTTAAAAACAGAAATACGTCACGTGATCGGGTCATTGCTTAATCTTTTCTGCACTAAAGACCAGAAACTCTGCCTTCGAGGACAGAAAGGCGAGACGGGTACTCCAGGAATGAGGGGTCCTAAGGGACAGAAGGGACAAAAGGGAGACGAGGGTAGTAGAGGACGCACAGGAAAGCGAGGACCCAAAGGAGAGAAGGGTGACAAAGGACAACCAGGACGCAGTGGATCACAGGGACACAAAGGTACATATGTTACTCTTACATGAATTACTATAATAACCAACTCTCTACACAAAACTAGGTCATTTTGGATGCTTTTTGACTAAAACAAATGAGCTATAAAGGTCCTGTTACAGTGTTCAATTTCTCAGTAACTTGTATCGCCATACTTCGAAATAAGTAGCGTTGCAGGTTACCGAGATGAGGTGTTACACTGGAACGCGATTTCAGCAACCTGCACCGAGTTTAAAAATATGCCTTACACTGTGCAATAGCTTTGCCAGTTGCTGCAATTCGCTGCGAAAAGAAGAACTGTTGCGACGTTGCACGCAAAAACAAAGAATGCGAAACTGTTACACTGTGCAATTATCCAGCAACATGTCTGGCAACGACCGGTTGCAAGACAATTAAGTTGCTGAGAAAATTGCGCAGTGCAACAGGGTCTCAACCCATGGTTTTGATCGATTTTTGTAAGTTTTGAGATCCCAGCTCACTCAAAAAACTTTGGGTTCTTACATCATTGTAGGAGATCCTGGTATATCTGTATCTTCACCATCTATCTTAGTTGGTCCAAAGTCAGTTGCCGTTACTCAACATTCCAACGTATCCTTCACCTGTAACGCAAGTGGTCTTCCAGTTCCGGATATTAAGTGGAGTGGAAAGTCTGGACTTGGTGCAAATCACGTGATTCGAGGCAAGACACTGTGGCTGGTGAACACTACGTTAGCAGATCATGGTGTGTACACGTGTACAGCAAGCAGCGTGTTGGGTAGTGTGCGTAAATCAGCTGTACTCACAGTACACGGTAAGACATTTAGTCAAAGGATGACAGCTCTGTTCAGTTATCATATCTTCAACATATTTCTCTTTATGTTACTCAGTTCCAGTGCAATTGGTCACGCGTCCAAAACCAACCGTTATTGAAGAGGGAAGACTGCTCAGCTTGTTATGCAACGCCACAGGTAACCCACCACCGCAGATAACATGGAAGCGAATCAGTGGTTCGTTGGATCCAAGTAGAGTCATGATATCTGGTGGAACACTTACCATCTCATCTGTCATCCTGACTGATGCCGGAACATATGTTTGTGTAGCGAAGAATCTTTTAAATGTTGAGGAATCTACGGCTACTGTACTTGTAGTTCCTCGTTTGAGGTTCACATTGACCCCTGCATCGAGGAATATCAGTCTGAAATATGGAGCTACTTTACGTCTTGATTGCCAGGCCACCAGCGGTAGCTTTAAGCCGCAAATATCCTGGACACGAGTCCCTCCTGATGGAAAGAGCTTGAATGTTTTAACCAATGGCACTCTGTTGAAACATCGGTTTGCGAAAAAAGATTCTGGTGTGTATGTCTGTACAGCCAAGAATATTGTGGCACAGATCAGTACAAGAGTATCCGTTGATGTAGTTCCCAGGACATGTGGCGAACTTAAACAGTCTGATACTTCTTCTGTGAGTGGATACGCCATGATCGATCCTGATGGTGATGGAGGGAATCCACCATTCCGAGTGTACTGTGACATGCAGGATAAAAATCAAGTAGGAGTAACAGTGATCAGTCATGACAGTGAACAACGCACTTTAGTGCAAGGATATGAAAGTGTTGGAAGTTATTCAAGGTATGTTCAGTCTGTCTAGCATGGTTTGCAGTTTTTCAACTTATGAAGTTTTCTTTTACAGGAATATTGTATACACCGGAGTAACCACATCACAACTTGCCAGCCTGACAAGAGTATCCAAACGATGCGAACAGTACATCAAATATGAATGTTATGCCTCGGTGTTATTATTTGTGCCGTCCTCTTCTTTTGCCTGGTGGTTGTCACGTGACGGGGCAAAAATGGTCAACTGGGGAGGGGTGCCTACTGGGGTGAGGAAGTGTGCATGTGGTCTGACCAATAGCTGTCCCAATAATAAACAATGCAACTGTGACGTCAATGATAACGTATGGAGACAGGACAGCGGGTTCCTGACTGACAAATCACGTCTTCCTGTCTCTCAGCTTCGTTTTGGAGATACAGGAGAATCGGGTGAAAAAGGCTATTATACGTTAGGGAAATTTAAATGCTTTGGATAAAAGTCAAGCCACAACTAGGAAGCCTATTGTAAATGAAATTGAAAGGTCAAGATAGTGTTCCCTATAGCATAAACGAATGGAAAATCGAGCTAAATGCAGTACAATGCTGTCCATGCATATTATTTTATCCTATAGTCAAATCAAAGGTCGAATTACTGAGCATGCGCATGCTTATTGGTTTAAGTTATTGTAATGTAAATGAACGAAAAAAATCCCTTGTTTTATCTCTTCGAGTGGAAACAAAAATTGATGAGAGTCAAAATCGTTCAGTGCAAAATCCACGAAAGTTTGGCTGTGTATTACATTTGAAAGAACAAAGATTTGATATTAAGTTACGCCACATTGAAACAGAAATTCAAGGATTTTATTAGAAGATAATTATATATAGTTATTAACGTAAAGTTCGTAACATGTTACGCGTGTGTAAGTGTTTTTAATTCTGTTATTTTATACATTTGTTATTAACTTATAGTTTTATATGCGGTCTTGATTTTGTAACATTTTATTTTATAAGTGAGAGCTAGAGCGTCGTGTTTTTAAAATATATGAAAAAGTTAGAAATGGTGAATTGCAGCCGAAACAAACCACTCAGTTGCCGTGGTTCAAAATGTCAGAAATGCTAAAGATATTATAATTTATGAAATTCCTAAAGAACAAAGCTTAAATTTGACAATCTTACCATTTTAAAAATTCTTTAAAGTTTATGTAGGCTATGTTTTTAAAAATTATATGCAAATTATATCGAGAAGTAGGCAGGGAAGGAGGGGTGTGTCTCATGGGTAGAACTAGGGTGTGGTAGGAGTTACATAAGGATAGGACCTTGCTTTGATTTGCATGGATCTTAACTAAGTGAAATGTCTTATCAACTCTTGTCGATGCCCTTCTTTCATAGGCATAACGACCATAGGTAACCCAGTAATCTTCCTGTTAGAATAGATTGTGCTTCTTCTTCAGATCTATTTGCTTCCATCTTGGTTTGGCATCGAATTCGTGTTTTTCCATCCCAAAAATTTTAGCAAACTCTTCATCTGTCAGATATTTCTAGAAAAGAACAAAAAATTATCAAATCTCTCAATGGATCCTCCTTTTATAGTTTGAACGTAAAGTTTTCAGACCACTTGACATTCCCTATATTTCTGGCATATTTCGTTCATGCAGTCTTCCACCCATTTACATAACTACGCGACCCAGACAACTAGTTATAATTCGAGTTGTCCTGGTTCTTGGCTTCCGCCAATCAAATTTTGAATGGTCTGAGTTAGTAAAGTTTTGATCGACGCAGCCAAAAACCCAGACGTCTTGGGCTGTGTTGGTCGGGTAATTATGAAAATGGGTGTATAGTTCTTGTCGATTTACAAATAGCTCGGCAAAAGCTAACGCTACCATGCAACGGAATGCGTAAGTGCGTCTTTACCACTTTGATCTTAATATCAATATTCCTTGGCAACAGACAAGATTGCCTGGTCAGTTCTTCGTAGCTGTAGTTCTTCTCCGGTACAAAAGTATTTGGATTGTAGTTGATTATTTTTTTCGCTTCCTGAGGATCAAGATTTCAATAGTATTTTTAAACAATGGATAAAGATCGTTGGAAATGGAATGGAAATGGAAAAGAAATACCGTTTCAGTGATGCGCATGTTTGAGAACTGTGAGATCTTGTCCTCTCCCATTTCTTTTTTCATTTCTTCAAACGTCTTTCCTTTCTGTTGGGAAGATAAAGAAATAGAATGCTATTGTATTAATGGTGTAGCCTTCATGGGAATCGGCATTGTCAAAGCCCCATGCCTGGAAACGACCTGTGAAGTTAAGTGGTTCGTAGCCCTGTTTGACTTGCAGAATCACAGTGTCATCTATTGTTCTTTCTGACGTGTCTGACTTGATGTAATCCTTGGGTTGAGTAAAGGAGAACGGATCAGTATAATGATAACTGTACATTTTGGAAAATCGAACAACTTATAACATTAACAAACTAAAATGAAATTGAGCGCGAACTGGGAAAACGATCGCATCCATTTCCAGTTCGTGACGATACGATATATTGTACTTACCATTGCTGTTCTGATGGATTCTCTCTTCTCATCGTCGTTAGCACCTTCGCCTATCCACACAAACACCTATAGACAAACAAAAGTGTATGCCTTTTATCTCTCTCTTAGCGCACACTTCAATCAATTGTATTATTGTACATGCGACATGCGACATGCGATAAATAGATAGCTTTATTAGCTATGCGACATGCGACATCTGCGCAAGTATCGTAATTTTTGTGCGCATGCCTTGTCGTTATGATCTAGTACCATTCTACACCTTCTATGTATTCGTTTTTATCACTTGGCGGCCATATTGGATGAAACTAACGAATAAAAAAAAATCGAGCAAGAATACAGTATAATATTTCAGTTGAGATGGCAGAAGTACATAAACCTTCAGGAATTTTCTTCTTGCGTTTGACTTACACGTCTTGTCGTGTTTATTGCATATCGTATATCACATCACTAGAATCTCGTTTGACCTCAGCCAGTCAGCCATTCTTGTACTGGTTCCTTTATTGTCTACTCTGGTCGAGTGTTGTAAGTAGACTAAACAGTTTGGATCAGAATGGCAAGTGATAAACCAAGCTTGAGTGCAGTTCCAACCACCCTGTCCTGTTTGTCCATTGTTCTTTTTTGTGTCGCTATTTTAAGATCTGAATATCGATACAATGATTTAGACAAACGAGTGTGGAAATTGGAGGAGAATTACATCAATATCCACCACCAAGACCACGAGAAAAAAGGTAATTTAATGATAACAGAACTGAACTGATGAACATATTTCACGACAAGAACGAAAAAGTGAAAAAAAAACTCTGTAAAAGAAAAAAAGACTCCTGTACTTTTGTTTGTGCTTGCGTTGTTAGAGAAACAATGCATAATAATCATTCGTTATAGATGACCTTCGCGAAGAACGAGGGAACACATATCGACTATCGTTCAGTTGCTGCTTCTCTCCTAGATGAAAGAAACAGGAAACCTCTTTCAATCACGATATCCCTGACAAGCCCTCTATAAGTTGATATATTTTGGGTGGTGGATGGATGGGAATAGCTGCATGTACGAGAGTTTTACACTTATAGGTATGTGGATTCTTTTTCACAGAGATACTGTCAGATATTCAGCAGCCTGGTCCTGGCAAGAGCTCTTCGAGTCCAGACTCACGTCAACGGCGACAAGTTCAAGATCTTAACAACACTTTCCCTCATCACCATTTCAAGACAGAAATACATCACGTGATCGGGTCATTGCTTAATCTTTTCTGCACTAAAGACCAGAAACTCTGCCTTCGAGGACAGAAAGGCGAGACGGGTACTCCAGGAATGAGGGGTCCTAAGGGACAGAAGGGACAAAAGGGAGACGAGGGTAGTAGAGGACGCACAGGAAAGCGAGGACCCAAAGGAGAGAAGGGTGACAAAGGACAACCAGGACGCAGTGGATCACAGGGACACAAAGGTACATATGTTACTCTTACATGAATTACTATAATAACCAACTCTCTACACAAAACTAGGGTCATTTTGGATGCTTTTAGACTAAAACGAATGAGCTATAAAGGTCCTGTTACACTGTTCAATTTCTCATGCAGTAACTTGTATCGCCATACTTCGAAATAAGTAGCGTTGCAGGTTGCCGAGATGAGGTGTTACACTGTAACGAGATTTCAGCAACTTGCAACGAGTTGAAAAATATGCCTTACACTGTGCAATGGCTTTGCCAGTTGCTGCAATTCGCTGCGAAAAGAAGAACTGTTGCAATGTTGCACGCAAAAACAAACAATGCCAAATAACCCTCCTGTTACACTGTGCAATTATCCAGCAACATGTCTGGCAACGACAATTAAGTTGCTGAGAAAATTGCGCAGTGCAACAGGGTCTCAACCCATGGTTTTGATCGATTTTTGACAGTTTTGAGATCCAAGCTCACTCAAATACTTTGGGTTCTTGCATCATTGTAGGAGATCCTGGTATATCTGTATCTTCACCATCTATCTTAGTTGGTCCCAAGTCAGTTGCCGTTACTCAACATTCCAACGTATCCTTCTACTGTAACGCAAGTGGTCTTCCAGTTCCGGATATTAAATGGAGTGGAGAGTCTGGTCTTGGTGCAAATCATATGATTCGAGGCAAGACACTGTGGCTGGTGAACACTACGTTAGCAGATCATGGTGTGTATACGTGTACGGCAAGCAGCGTGTTGGGTAGTGTGCGTAAATCAGCTGTACTCACAGTACACGGTAAGACATTTAGTCCCAGGATGACAGCTCTGTTCAGTTATCATATCTTCAACATGTTTATCTTTATGTTAGCTCAGTTGGTAAGAGCGTCGGTCTGTTGTGCGGGAGGTCGTGGTTCGAGTCCCGGCCGGACCAACACTCAGGGTCTCAAAATAACTGAGGAGAAAGTGCTGCCTTTGTAATCACATCTACAAATGGTTAGACTTTCAAGTCTTCTCGGATAAGGACTTTAAACCGTAGGCCCTGATTCCCAACCCTTCCTTAACCTGTAAATGGGGGACATAAAAGAACCTGTTAAATTATTCGAGTAAGAGTAGGGGATTGTCTTCCGGTTCACAATTTGGAAGCATAACACTAATTACTAACAATTCACTCATGATTGTAAGCTGCACGGCTGCTAATAGCGCCTTAATATGCAGCCCGTAAAGTCTTCCACTGCATGGTCAAAAAATTGTAAAGCGCATTGAGACAATGTGAAATGCGCTATATAAGAACTTCCCATTGTTATTATTATTATTATTATTATTATTATTATTATTATTATTAATATTATGTTACTCAGTTCCAGTCCAATTTGTCACGCGTCCAAAACCAACCGTTATTGAAGAGGGAAGACTGCTCAGCTTGTTGTGCAACGCCACAGGTAACCCACCTCCGCAGATAACATGGAAACGAATCAGTGGTTCGTTGGATCCAAGTAGAGTCATGATATCTGGTGGAAAACTTACCATCTCATCTGTCATCCTGACTGATGCTGATATCTACATGTGCATAGCAAGAAACCTTTTAAATGTTGAGCAATCTACGGCTACTGTACTTGTCGTTCCTCGTTTGAGGTTCACATTGACCCCTGCATCGAGGAATATCATTTATGGAGCTACTTTACGTCTTGATTGCCAGGCCACCAGCGGTAGCTTTAAGCCGCAGATATCCTGGACACGAAATCCTCCTGGTGGAAAGAGCTTGAATGTTTTAACCAATGGTACTCTGTTGAAACATAGGGTCGAGAGAAAAGATTCTGGTGTATATGTCTGTACAGCCAAGAATATTGTGGCACAGATCAGTACGAGAGTATCCGTGGATGTAATTCCCAGAACATGTGGCGAACTTAAACAGTCTGATACTTCTTCTGTGAGTGGATACACCATGATCGATCCTGATGGTGATGGAGGGAATCCACCATTCCGAGTGTACTGTGACATGCAGGATAAAAATCAAGTAGGAGTAACAGTGATCAGCCATGACAGTGAACAACGCACTTTAGTGCAAGGATATGAAGCCTGGGGAAGTTATTCAAGGTATGACATTTCTTGTTCAGTCTCTCTAGCATGGTTTGCAGTTTTTCAACTTATGAAATTTTCTTTTACAGGAATATTGTATACAGCAGAGTAACCACATCACAACTTGCCAGCCTGACAAGAGTATCCAAACGATGCGAACAGTACATCAAATATGAATGTTATGACTCGGTGTTATTATATGTGCCGTCCCCTCCTCGCGGCTGGTGGGTGTCACGTGACGGGGCAAAAATGGTCAACTGGGGAGGGGTCCCTACTGCGGTGAACAAGTGCGCATGTGGTCTGACCAATAGCTGTGCCAATAATAAACAATGCAACTGTGACGTCAATGATAACGTATGGAGACAGGACAGCGGGTTTCTGGCTGACAAATCACATCTTCCTGTCTCTCAGCTTCGTTTTGGAGATACAGGAGACTCGGGAGAAAAAGGTTACCACACGTTAGGGAAACTGAAATGCTTTGGATAAAACTGAAGCATGCCACAGGGAGCCCAATGTAAATAAAAGTGAAAGGTGAAAATAAAATTAACCTTCGAAAATTTATAATCAAAACATGATGAACATCGCCATAAGATCTACATATTACTTGTTCTGCTGTAGGAATAGAGACTGGAATAATCCAGTGTCAATGAAGGTTTAGGGTTATTGAAACTGGACGTAAAAAGTTGGGATTTATTCAACTTTATCTATATCTTAATTCAAGCAGCCCGTTTTCACTCGCATATGCAGCAGACAAATAGTAAAATAAACTTGCCACTATTATTTCCTTTATTTCACATCATAATTCAAAAGCTAATACAATAATTATTATGCTAGTTTCACGATTGTTTTTTGTTTTTGTTTTTGTGATTACTATAAGTAGAATATTTAGTAAGTAGAACGTGGTCGTGGTCGTGGTCGTGGTCGTGGTCGTGGTCGTGGTCGTGGTCGTGGTCGTGGTCGTGGTCGTGGTCGTGGTCGTGGTCGTGGTCGTGGTCGTGGTCGTGGTCGTGGTCGTGGTCGTGGTCGTGGTCGTGGTCGTGGTCGTGGTCGTGGTCGTGGTCGTGGTCGTGGTCGTGGTCGTGGTCGTGGTCGTGGTCGTGGTCGTGGTCGTGGTCGTGGTCGTGGTCGTGGTCGTGGTCGTGGTCGTGGTCGTGGTCGTGGTCGTGGTCGTGGTCGTGGTCGTGGTCGTGGTCGTGGTCGTGGTCGTGGTCGTGGTCGTGGTCGTGGTCGTGGTCGTGGTCGTGGTCGTGGTCGTGGTCGTGGTCGTGGTCGTGGTCGTGGTCGTGGTCGTGGTCGTGGTCGTGGTCGTGGTCGTGGTCGTGGTCGTGGTCGTGGTCGTGGTCGAAAAAAGTTTCCTGCCAGTACAAAAAAATGAAAAAATCGAGGAAAAATGCAGTACGATATTTGTTGACATGGCAGAAGTAACTATAGCTTCAGGAATTTTGTTCCGTTGCGCTAACATTTGACTTATACGTCTTGTCGTGTTTTGTGCACATATTATATCACATCACAAAGAACTCGTTTGACCTCAGCCAGTCAGCCATTCTTGTACTGGTTCTCGTATTGTCTACTCTGGCCGAGTGTTGTAAGTAGATTAAACAGTTTGGATCAGAATGGCAAGTGATAAACCAAGCTTGAGTGCTGTTCCAACCACCCTGTCCTGTTTGTCCATTGTTCTTTTCTGTGTCGCTATTTTTAGATCTGAATATCGACACAATGATTTAGACAAACGAGTGTGGAAATTAGAGGAGAATTACATCAATGTTCACCACCAAGACCACGAGAAAAAAGGTAATTTAATGATAACAGAACTGAACTGATGAACATATTTCACGACAAGAACGAAGAGGAAAATGCTTGAGTTGAGGCCTCTTTCTACAATCAAATGAGGACTTCTGTACTTTTGTTTGTGCTTGCTTTGTTAGAGAAAGCAGACTTAACAAACATTCGTTATAAACGAGTTCGGTCGCATGACGAACACATATCGACTTGCGTTCATTTGCTGCTCCTCTCCTAAATGAAAGAAGCCAGGAAACCTCTGTCAATCACGTTATCCCTTACAAGGCCTCTATAAGTTGATATATTTTGGGTTGTGGATGGATGGGAATAGCTGCATGTACGAGAGTTTGGTATGTGGATTTTTTTTCACAGAGATACTGTCAGATATTCAGCAGTCTGGTCCTGGCAGGAGCTCTTCCAGTCCAGCCTCACGTCAACGGCGACAAATTCAAGATCTTAACAACACTTTCCCTCATCACTATTTAAAAACAGAAATACGTCACGTGATCGGGTCATTGGTTAATCTTTTCTGCACTAAAGACCAGAAACTCTGTCTTCGAGGACAGAAAGGCGAGACGGGTACTCCAGGAATGAAGGGTCCTGAGGGACAGAAGGGACAGAAGGGACAGAAGGGACAGAAGGGACAGAAGGGACAGAAGGGACAGAAGGGACATAAGGGAGACGAGGGTAGTAGAGGACGCGCAGGAAAGCGAGGACCCAAAGGGGAGAAGGGTGACAAAGGACAACCAGGACGAAGTGGATCACAGGGACACAAAGGTACATATGTTACTCTTACATGCTTGACTGTATAAAATCTCTACACAAAAATGAGATCCTTTTGGGTGGTTTAAACAAAACGAATGGGATACAGCCCATATGGTTTTGATGGGTTTTGAAAATTTTCGTTATCCAATCCAATTATAAAGTAGATTACAATACATTAACTTCATTTAAGGAGGGATAATAACCTTTTACAGCTTTCTAATTTACGGCCCTTTATCATATATTAATGAGTAGAACATGAAAACAAGTAGCTGGATGATACTCTCTCATTGTAGGAGATCCTGGTAGATCTGTATCTTCACCATCTATCTTAGTTGGTCCCAAGTCAGTTGCCATTACTCAACATTCCAACGTATCGTTCACTTGTAACGCAATTGGTCTTCCAGTTCCGGATATCAAATGGAGTGGAGAGTCTGGACTTGGTGTAAATCATGTGATTCGAGGCAAGACACTGTGGCTGGTGAACACTACGTTAGCAGATGATGGTGTGTACACGTGTACAGCAAGCAGCGTGTTGGGTAGTGTGCGTAAATCAGCTGTACTCACAGTACACGGTAAGACATTTAGCCCCAGGATGACAGCTCTGTTCAGTTATCATATCTTCAACATATTCATCTTTATGTTACTCAGTTCCAGTGCAATTGGTCACGCGTCCAAAACCAACCGTTATTGAAGAGGGAAGACTGCTCAGCTTGTTGTGCAACGCCACAGGTAACCCACCACCGCAGATAACATGGAAGCGAATCAGTGGTTCGTTGGATCCAAGTAGAGTCATGATATCTGGTGGAAAACTTACCATCTCATCTGTTATCCTGACTGATGCCGGAACATATGTTTGTGTAGCGAAGAATCGTTTAAATGTTGAGCAATCTACGGCTACTGTACTTGTTGTTCCTCGTTTGAGGTTCACGTTGACCCCTGCATCGAGGAATATCATTTATGGAGCTATTTTACGTCTTGATTGCCAGGCCACCAGCGGTAGCTTTAAGCCGCAGATATCCTGGACACGAGATCCTCCTGGTGGAAAGAGCTTGAATGTTTTAACCAATGGTACTCTAGTGAAACATGGGTTTGTGAAAAAAGATTCTGGTGTGTATGTCTGTACAGCCAAGAATATAGTGGCACAGATCAGTACAAGGGTATCCATTGATGTTATGCCTCCAAGAACATGTAGCGAAATTAAAAAGTTTGGTACTTCTTCTGTGAGTGGATACACCATGATCGATCCTGATGGTGATGGAAGGGATCCACCATTCCGAGTGTACTGTGACATGCAGGATAAAAATCAAGTAGGAGTAACAGTGATCAGCCATGACAGTGAACAACGCACTTTAGTGCAAGGATATGAAGCCCGGGGAAGTTATTCAAGGTATGATATTTCTTGTTCAGTCTGTCTAGCATGGTTTGCAGTTTTTCAGCTTATGAATTTTTCTTTTACAGGAATATTGTATACACTGGAGTAACCACATCACAACTTGCCAGCCTGACAAGAGTATCCAAACGATGCGAACAGTACATCAAATATGAATGTCATGGCTCGGTGTTATTATATGTGTCGTACTCTTCTTACGGCTGGTGGGTGTCACGTGACGGGGCAAAAATGGTTAACTGGGGAGGGGTCCCTACTGGGATCAAAAAGTGCGCATGTGGTCTGACCAATAGCTGTGCCAATAATAAACAATGCAACTGTGACGTCAATGATTATGTCTGGAGACAGGACAGCGGGTTCCTGACTGACAAATCACGTCTTCCTGTCTCTCAGCTTCGTTTTGGAGATACAGGAGAATCGGGTGAAAAAGGCTATTATACGTTAGGGAAATTTAAATGCTTTGGATAAAAGTAATGCCACAGCTAGGAAGCCTATTGTAAATGAAATTGAAAGGTCAAGATAGTGTTCCCTATAGCATAAACGAATGGAAAATCGAGCTAAATGCAGTACATTTTTTTCCGCTGTCCATGCATATTATTTTATCCTGTAGTCAAATCAGAGGTCCAGTTACTGAGCATGCGCATGCTTATTGGTTTAAGTTATTGTAATGTAAATGAACGAAAAAAATCCCTTGTTTTATCTCTTCGAGTGGAAACAAAAATTGATGAGAGTCAAAATCGTTCAGTGCAAAATCCACGAAAGTTTGGCTGTGTATTACATCTGAAAGAACAAAGATTTGATATTAAGTTACGCCACATTGAAACAGAAATTCAAGGATTTTATTAGAAGATAATTATATATAGTTATTAACGTAAAGTTCGTAACATGTTACGCGTGTGTAAGTCTTTTTAATTCTGTTATTTTATACATTTGTTATTAACTTATAGTTTTATATGCGGTCTTGATTTTGTAACATTTTATTTTATAAGTGAGAGCTAGAGCGTCGTGTTTTTAAAATATATGAAAAAGTTAGAAATGGTGAATTGCAGCCGAAACAAACCACTCAGTTGCCGTGGTTCAAAATGTCAGAAATGTTAAAGATATTATAATTTATGAAATTCCTAAAGAACAAAGCTTAAATTTGACAATCTTACAATTTTAAAAATTCCTTAAAGTTTATGTAGGCTATGTTTTTAAAAATTATATGCAAATTATATCGAGAAGTAGGCAGGGAAGGAGGGGTGTCGGTGTCTGAGGGGTAGGACTAGGGTGTCGTGGTAGGAGTTACATAAGGATAGGACCTTGCTTCGATTTGCACGGATCTTAACTAAGCTAAAAAGTGAAATATCTTATCAACTCTTGTCCATGCCCTTCTTTCATAGGCATAACGACTACAGGTAACCCAGTAATCTTCCTGTTAGAATAGATTGTGCTTCTTCTTCAGATCTATTTGCTTCCATCTTGGTTTGGCATCGAATTCGTGTTTTTCCATCCCAAAAATTTTAGCAAACTCTTCATCTGTCAGATATTTCTAGAAAAGAACAAAAAATTATCAAATCTCTCATTGGATCCTCCTTTTATAGTTTGAACGTAAAGTTGTCAGACCACTTGACATTCCCTATATTTCTAGCATATTTCGCTCATGCAGTCTTCCACCCATTTACATAACTACGCGACCCAGACAACTAGTTATAATACGAGTTGTCTGGGTTCTTGGCCATGGCCTCCGTCAATCAAATTTTCAACAGTCTGAGCTAGTAAAGTTTTGATCGCCGGCAGCCAAAAACCCAGACGTCTTGAGCTGTGTTGGTCGCGTAATTATGAAAATGGTTGTATAGTTCTTGTCGATTTATAAATAGCTCAGCAAAAGCTAACGCTACCATGCAACCGAATGCGTAAGTGCGTGTTTACCTCTTTGATCTTAATATCAATATTCCTTGGCAACAGACAAGATTGCCTGGTCAGTTCTTCGTAGCTGTAGTTCTTCTCCGGTACAAAAGTATTTGGATTGTAGTTGATTATTTTTTTCGCTTCCTGAGGATCAAGATTTCAATAGTATTTTAAAACAATGGATAAAGATCGTTAGAAATGGAATGGAAATGGAAAAGAAATACCGTTTCAGTGATGCGCATGTTTGAGAACTGTGAGATCTTGTCCTCTCCCATTTCTTTTTTCATTTCTTCAAACGTCTTTCCTTTCTGTTGGGAAGATAAAGAAATAGAATGCTATTGTATTAATGGCGTAGCCTTCATGGGAATCGGCACCTATTTCCGTTCCATCCGTTAAGTACGATAAACTCACGGTATAGGTTTTGTAAGTCTAATACTCACACTCCATTTGTCAAAGTCCCATGCCTGGAAATGACCTGTGAAGTTAAGTGGTTCGTAGCCCTGCTTGACTTGCAGAATCACAGTGTCATCTATTGTTCTTCCTGACGTGTCTGACTTGATGTAATCCTTGGGTTGAGTAAAGGAGAACGGATCAATATAATGATAACTGTACATTTTGGAAAATCGAACAACTTATAACATTAACAAACTGAAATGAAATTGAGTGCGAACTGGGAAAACGATCCCCGTCTAATCCATTTCCAGTTCGTGACGATACGATATCTTGTACTTACCATTGCTGTTCTGATGGATTCTCTCTTCTCATCGTCGTTAGCACCTTCGCCTATCCACACAAACACCTATAGACAAACAAAAGTGCTTGCTTTTATCTCTCCCTTAGCGCACACTACGATCATTTTGATGTATTTGAACATACGACATCTGCGCAAATATTCGCTTTTATCACGCGGCGGCTATATTGGTCGAAACAATAGGTTTTAATTCCCTTGGGCCCCCTTGCCCTCGCTTTGAGGCATTTCAGAATGTTCCAGACAAAGGTTTTTGCTCTCATGGGAATAAACATGGCTGTCGTGTGATTAAAGCCCATTCTGGTCCTTACCTCATCGTACGTATCAAGAAGCATTACGTCATCCTCGATGAGGTCCTGCAATACAATCAAGGATATCATGTCATCGTATTTTTTCCTCCTTTCTGTTAACCCACACTATTTTGTCTTCAAACAGTTATCCAGACACAGTAGATGTTGTATGCCTTTGACGTGAGCATGACGGTAACGTATCCGAGCATTTTGATAGGATAAAAAGTGATTTTGCGCTCTTGGATTATGTAAAAATCCAGTAACCCCTTCCTTTACAGGCCCAGTTTGACACACCACTTACCTCTTGTGTAAACTCGAGTAATTCCTCTACTCTGAAAGCACCAGAAGCGTTTGAAAACTGGAACAGGCGCGGTGGATAGGATGGCTTCTCTTCCTACAAAAAAAAACCACAAAACAAGGACCATGAGGAGAAGAAAAAAATGATACACACTATTCATTTATACTATTTATTATCAAACAACTAAGGCATAGCGCACACTATCATTGGTCAATCTGCGTGCTCTATAACTCACCAGCGCACGCGGCCTCGTTTTCTATCTCTTCGATAAATGCCGCATCGCGCTACCTTAAGTTTCCTTGGTAACTTGATATTTGCCATATTCCTGATAATTGTCCCCGATTAGTGTGCTACTTGTGGCATGCTAGAAGTTTGACACATAAATAAAGTTTATGCAACAAGTTTTAAGTACCTCTAATCTCTTTCCTTTAGCGTACGGTTCTTGTCCACCAATGTCATCCCAAAAACTGTCTGGCTCCTGACCTTCACGAATGACTTCAGGTTCCCTGTGTTAATGGAAATGGATGAATGGAGACCTGGATACGACATGCATAGAGAAATCAGAGTAACACTCACCGTCCTGGAGTTAGGAAGTCAATGACAAGCCGACCGATACGTCGCTCAGCTGCGCATGCTCCCTGAAGTAAGAAACATCAAAATACATCCTCGTACCCTGACCTCCTCAGTTGTAATGGGTTGAGGAGCTCTAGGTATGAGGTGGGTACGATTCACGTTGGAATCAATCAAAGGTAGTATGAGTACTACTACTTTGCTCTCACTCCCTGGGGTCTAGGGCTCGATCCCTGGACTCAGAATCCCATGTGAGTCGAGTTTGTTAGATATCTCCCTTAATTGATTCAAGGATTTTTCTCCTGGGGTTCTCCAGTTTTCCTCCCTTCGCAAAACCGAACAAACTAATTTCCATTTCGATCTGTGAGTTATAGCCGTGCCCTGATCGACTTTGATCAGCCCATGCAGAAGTTGTTTCAGGGTTCAATAGAATTGAGGATTTTTACGAAAATTATGAACGTGGTGTTCAGTAGCAAATGTTTTTGTCTTACCGCGCCTCTCCACATGTAAATCTTCTCTGTTGTTTCGAGGATAATGACGTCACCCGAGTTTAACGAAGCTGCTCGACGAGGTACCTGCGTTAAACGAAAGATATCAGTGACCCGAAAAACACTAGAGTATTGCGCACTGTGGTTGGTTCATTGGATGTCGTAACGCGTGACCGTGACCATGCCACGATTTTTCACAATATCACTAAATCTACTCTATAATGATTCCCAGACCTTATTTTGGTGTACACATATTCGTGAGAGCGAATAATGGATGGGAATACCATGTTCAACTCTACCTGTATCGCTCTGGCATTTAAGTCTGTAGTTCCCTTGACGTGGAACAGCCTTTTCCCCTCTGAATCGTACGTGTCTTCTTCACATCCAGCCCGAAAACCGGCTCCTTTTCCGCCCTGTCATCGGCAAAAACTATTTCAGTCAAACGCACACATTTAATAGTACTGGTAGATATAAGGTAACAACGGGGGGGGGGGGGGGTACAATGTGTACGTAGAAATGTTCACCCCGAAAAATTGCTCGTTAAAATTGTTAACGTTAGTGTAAGAAGACTAGAAAACTGGTTCCGAGATGGAAAAAAAATAACTTAATTACATGGGATATAGGTGTGGGATTAGGAATCTTTTGCTCGTGATAGACCTCTTTAGCTTGGGCATAATGTTTTGCTCATTTCAGAACACGTGTCATTTCCTTGAGTATCATTTCTTTGTTTGAACTCAAATGAAACAGAGAATCCTATTCTTTAAGGAATGCCAATACTTTACGCTCAAGCAAAAATGTTTTATTAAGAGCCTGTTCTACTTACTTCCAAGATGATCAAACGTCCTCTGAAGATCCTGAGGAAGTGTTCAGGTTCTTTATTCTGTACCACGCGAACCTATAGAACAGAAAAAGATTTAGATTGCTTTTAGAATATAGTAGCGATTATCAATGTTTAAAGCAGACACACCTGCATGGCTATACCGCCCATTTCTTTGTCCATATTGTCCGCCAACATGGCCGAAGCAGCCTTTTCTTCCACACTGCTTTTCACTCCCTAGAAAATAATCCGCAAGTCAAGAAAAAATATTAAGAATTTGCAATATATTAATAATATTCGCAATCTAGTAATTTGTTTTGATGTCTCTCGTGTTGCGGATAGAAGCAATATTTGAACACGAAATTTTCCATAATTTAGCGCGCGCAAATGATCTCATCGCGGATGGAAAAAGCAATAAAACCGTGGAACAAAGTATAAGTTTTCAATAGAAGATTTCAACTTCATCGTGAGCTGTTTATGATATTCATGAAATTCATTCAGAAAATTGATAGAATGGAATTACATCAGAGAGCATTCACTTAGACATTTTGCAGAATGTTTTCCTTTTTTTAACTTTAAAAAGTTTCTCACCTGCCAGAAGTAGATGATGTGGTTTTCCTTCATGTTGGTCTTGTACGTGTAAAGCATGATGTAGCAGTCTCCACTGAAGAAGATCCCGCTTAACTCACTACGAACAGGCACAAGATCATGCTCCTCAACGCGCCAAATCTAAACACAATCACCATAGTAAACTGTTAATCTTTCAGCAGATATAGAACCGAGACAGCGCGGACGGAGGCAAAGTCATACGCTACCCTGTCTGCGCACGTTTTTGTTACCTTGGAAACGCCTGTTCCATCATCAGCAAGAATCTCTTTCTTGGGGGCTGGTTTATTCCGTTCGTGCAGCTTCGACGCGTCGAACTTGTCATAACTTTGACTTGCTATTCATAAAAAAACTTAGTGTTTAGTAAAACCAGGTGTTTGTATGCGTTCATGTGATGCACACCCAAAAACACATGAATTAAGAAGCAGCTTTTTATAATTCTTTTCGTCAAAACTTATATATGGGAAAAATTTCGATATAAAATTCTTGTGGCTCGTTGAGTCTCAAATCAGCTTTCGCAAAGGAATTCACAAATGCGCAAGATTTCTGTGAGAAGAGTTTCATAGTACACCTTAGTCCTGACCCTAACAATAGCTTACCAACTCCTTTTTTGAAAACTTTTCCAAGTCCAACTTGTGTATTTTTGTCTGTCCAGTTGGAGAAGAACTGTTTGAAAATTGGCGTCTCGCCTCCTTCGATGACACGGGTTACTTGAGTCCACTTTGGGTAACCTTTTTGTTCTATAAAGTCCTTTTAAAAGATAACTCATAATGTCAGATAAATAATTATCATTTTCATTACTATAAAGTTTTCTATGTAAAAAAAAAACGAAAATGAATGTAAGAGAATGCAAGAGGTTTGATTACCATTCCATTCTTCATGGCGCTATTCTTCTCGTTCTTCGTACATCCTTTGCCAACCCATACAAATACACCACTGCTGCCACAATCAAGTATGAAACAGTCCTGATGAAGATGGTACCAAATAACGATTGAGAAAAGAAGACGAAGACTGAGTAAAAGCAGAAGTAGGACAAGGACAAGGACAAGGACAAGGACAAGGACAAGGACAAGGACAAGGACAAGGACAAGGACAAGGACAAGGACAAGGACAAGGACAAGGACAAGGACAAGGACAAGGACAAGGACAAGGACAAGGACAAGGACAAGGACAAGGACAAGGACAAGGACAAGGACAAGGACAAGGACAAGGACAAGGACAAGGACAAGGACAAGGACAAGGACAAGGACAAGGACAAGGACAAGGACAAGGAGGACTTACATCGGTTTCCAAATGACTCTTCTTCAATGGCTTGCTGTCAATCATCGTCATTTCTAGAGTCCCAGTAGCGTCAGAAACTCTAAATTCCAAAAAGAAGTTTGCAGTCCATCATTTAACTTTAATCTTGATCTTGGTCCCATAAAGCTTTGCTTGGAAATACAATTTTAACAATATGCCCCGACATGTTTAACTCTATATACCAGACAGTACCTGTACAGATTAACACTGAGTTGACTTGATTTCTCAAACTCCAAGTCGTCTCCAGAATCGTCTGGAATCTGACACCGCGAACCAAGTGTGGTGAAAAACTTCTCTTCCAGACCAGAATCCTTGCCTTCATCTAACAAGAGAAAGAAAATGGTTTAACATTGTTTGAGAGTCTGAAATTTATGGTGGAAGTTTAAAAAACAGATACGGAAAAGCAATTAAAACAATTAACTGGAGATGAATGCAAGAGAGAAGAGAGGCTTTCCTTCCCCTCTTCTCGCCCCATGGTTTCGTAAGCAAGTGTAGCTGAGTGCTTCCGAGCTGCGCTACTTTTCGGCATTGAGACTGTTTATCTCTGTATGAAACGTTACTAGTTCTAGCTTACCGATGATGTGAAGGGCTGCTTTTCCACCACGTTCTTCATCCTTTATTCTTGTTGCAACTTCTGTTCCCTGAAACCAAGCATATATACCTTAAATCTTATTCCTCCATAGAAGACAAGGATTGATCGAGTTTCAGAAGTTTAACGGCAAGAATAATGAAGAATAAGTAATGATATTACCGTGCTTCTCAATAAAGCGCACGGAATCGTCGTCGAAACGAAGAAGGTTTTAGTGGACGTCAATCAAGCCGTTTCCATGGCATTCCATAGGCACTTGGTCTTCAAAAACTCTGTGTTTTACGACAATGCCATAGAAACGCTTTGATTGATGTCCACCAAAACCCTTTTTACTTTTTCATTTATTTATTAACTTTACAAGTAGATACAAGTATCTATTTGAGGGCATTATCCACAGGACATTAAAAGTCTCAAGTAAAGACTAGCCTTTTTGTAGCGACGGCAAATTGTACGATTTCGTGTATGATTAGAAAGCACTGCCAGCAAATATACCTTCATTTTTTCGATTCTGTTGCATTTTGAACCATTCCAGCAATAGATGTTCAATCCATCATCCAAGATGAAGACGTCTCCTTTGTTTAGTGATCTTGCATGCAGCTCCACCTGCAAACATTGAAAATCAAGAGAGTATGTAAGATTCAGGCAATTAAAATGCGGCGTGAGAAAAAGGAACAACAACAAGAAACTACGTGCGCCTTGAAAGTATTAATACTTCGCTTTATAGCGAGAATAGTGATGTTAAGATAGAGACCAAAGAAGGTTTCCTCTGACTCCCTGGATCTCTTGTTTGCATCATTTAAGCTACGAACACATGGTGTAACATTGCGCGCAGGCAATCGATGTTGTGAGTCATGTCATGTGACGCAATTTGTTGCACGCAATACGTTGCTGAAGTAGAAAACGACCCTACTTCATCAACATGGCCTGCAATATTGCGCGCAATGTTGCACAATGCATGTGCCCGCTCCTTTAATATGCTTGTACGTCTGTACCTGGCAAACCCTGATATTCCTTTTCCCTTTGACATGGAACAACCTCTTCTCGTAGACACCACGCTGTACTTTCTTAAACCCAGACTCTATTCCGCCTTCGAGATACCTATGAGAAGTTATGAAACAGCAGCGGTAAAACGGTGAAGTGTCAAGGTTATCTTAAAAGGTCAGACTTGTGGTAGCTATGCGTTGCAACAAGGACCTGAACTAAAAAAACTGCAGCAATCATAAAATGATGAAACAATTCAACGACGTGAGGCATTAAGCGACAATGGCATTTTGTTGGCTAGGTAGTTGCTATAGGCAACCAATAGGACGATAATCGTACCTGATTCCATCCTTGAAGTGCGCGAGAAACTTTCTTGACTCGTGTTCTTGAACCTTTAAAGGTCGTAGTTAGAGGTTAATATTATTGGCGAACCTTGATAATGCGACCGTGCAACAATACCCTTCACAACCGACCATCAATTGTTTAACTGACCATGTTCTAGTTGCTTCTGTATGATCAACAGATCATGCAGTAATGACGTCATGTAGCCAGGAAAACATTTCACATCATGCAACAGTCCCCCCCCTCCCCATTCTCTCAACAACCGACCACTTGTAATAACATCATTTGTTATCATCTCAAGGTACATACTTCACGGTATTGTACAGGTGCTCCTCCCAGATGATCATCCAGCTCGACCGTCTTGTACGCTGATACTCCTGCTTCGTCCTTTGATGGCCAAGAAAATAGAAGCATGATATACATAGGATATTACATGGTCGCGCGGAGATACGAATTTTATCTTCGAGTGTTGATATTATAATATTATAATATCAGCACGAGAAGATAAAATTCGTATCTCCAAGCGGCCATGTAATGTTCTGTTTATTATATGAAATCTTCAATGAAAAATAATGGAGAATTTGAGAAGCTGAGCAAAAAGTCGAAATTTGACACCACCAGTGTTGATAAAAATCGTATCCCCACCGGCCACTGGTGGGAGTGGAGATATCAATTTTATCATTTTGATGTCACTCAATATCACACTCTATTTCATATAATAATATCAGATATTATCTTTGTTTTTGATTAACAACGCTTGATACAACTCAGTCGCGATTTGACAGTATATAACTAAACAACGCTTCTTATCACAAAGCATTCAAAGTCAAAATACATGCGTCTGAGGAAAAAAGTTCTATTTTTCATACGCCCTTCTTTGGGTGGCGGGTTCAATAAGCATTTAACCCCAGCCAAAATAATGAATAACTTAAGGAACCAATAAACTACACAAATAGATTTATGTAGTAAACAACAAGCTAACATACTTGCGATGTTTCTTTACCAAGCCAGAAATGAATGTCCCATTCAAAATGTGATTCGACTAATTTTGTCTGAAAAACAATTAGCAAAATTAAAGAATTGGAATAATGTGTTTGCTCATATATTCCAGCACTTCGTGTAGCATTTCTTTGGGCACGTTAGATAGAGTTGATTTACTTTCATCTTATTTCTCTTATTTATTTTGGAAAGTTTCGGAAAATAAGAATATTGTATGATGATGTTATCAACTTACCGATAAACATATATAGGAATCGCCAGAATAGAACGTCCCGTATGTTTTAGGGTCTTGAGCAACGACTTTAAGTTTCTGAAAATGATATTTGATGAAAACATTGTCAGTAGGAAAGTGATGGAAAGGAAAGAGGAAGGAAGAAGGAAGGAAGGAAGGAAGGAAGGAAGGAAGGAAGGAAGGAAGGAAGGAAGGAAGGAAGGAAGGAAGGAAGGAAGGAAGAATCGAAGGAAGAATCGAAGGATAAATGCGGAAATTTTGAAGACAAGAAATTATAATCCTAGCTCTCGTTTTGTGGAGGTTTTGGTGCATGTTTTATAAATATTTTTAGCTATGTTTTATCTTACACGCAGGCTGTTAATCTAATTCTAACGCCTCCATATTGTTTACGAGATCGAATAATTTGTTTATGTTTTGGCGATGACTTAGAAGATTGTTCCACAGTTAGTTAATACTCTTTGGCAAAATTTATCAACCACTGCGTAATTATGCAAATACTTTTGAAAATTGATAATAACTTAGCTCCAAATCATCATTTTAAGACGTAATTTAGCTTCAATTTTTAATCACGAGACTCAAGAAACTAATCATATTCGTTATTATTATCATAGCATAATGTTGCGAATGCCTTGGGGGGAAAAGAGAAGCGTTCTGTCACAACTGTTCTGGATGCAAGCCAGCGTTTTTAACTCGCGTTCATAGAAGATATTGAGCTTATTCAAACACAGGTGGTAAGATTAGCGAATGAGAGGCATTGCTCACTATTTTGTAAACGAACGCTCTGTAATAGTCTAGAAATGGCTGATAAGGAGACGTTTTTGCAGGTTGCTCTTTGAATATTCCAAAGCTTTGCAGAATGGAAAATGTGATGTTAACTCGTGCATTAAGTATCTCTTTTTGGATGTTTTTCCTCATTTGCTGACGATGCTTAGATAAATATCAAACACCGAGATGAAATTTTCAATAAATATCATGTACTTGTTAAAATAACGATTATTGTCACTTTCTTTTTGCATTCTTTTCTTAAGTTAGCCCATCTTTTGATATTAGCGCAGTGTGGTTTTTACCGTTAAGAAAATATTGTTCACTAAGATATTCAAAGCAGCCATCACTCTTCCGATATATTGACAATAACGCAATCAGACAATCACAAAACCAAGTGGCAAAGAGATCTAGAAAACACTCCACGATGCAATCTTGCTTGCATATATGCAAATAAAACGCAAAGCTTCTGAAAATGGATAAAAATGAATAAGGAAATGTTGTAAATTAGCTGAAAAACAGGAAAGATCTAACTGTGGCTTACTGAAAGAACATTTTAAAGTATATTTTTGGAATATTTTGCTCATGACGGGTAAATCTTTTGAGCCTATAACGTTACCTAGGAAACATCTGTAATATAACAAGAGCCAATCCCCTAAAACACATTCAACAGTTTGCAGAACGTCTTCTTATATTTACAAATGCTTTTTTGTCGCTGTTTTATTAAGTATCCTTGTACACTTTGATCATGGGACGTGTTAATCCACAAATCCTTCTTCCATATCTCAGTTTAGGCGAGAGCTTGCATTGTGCAGACTGATAATGTTATGACAAGATTTGAGACTCCCAAAGTGAAAATGATTATCCTTAATCAGTAAAATCAAGCTGAATTAATTTATTTGCCAGCTCTAACTTGTTCCTTTATGAATTTCCGGGGATTTGAACAGATTTGAATATAGCTGTTTATGGTACACAAACACGAAAAGACGGAATAAAAAGAACACTTTGAATTTCATTATTCATTTGCCTTAGATCAGAAGAACGTCGAAAGATTCACTTAGCACCCATTATAATTATATCAAGCACTTTTCCAGCAGCAGTAAAATAGCAACAACTTTTGTGTTGGGATATAAACAACAGGTTTCAACACGGAAATGGCTTTTGCACGGTGAGAAGTAAGTATCTCTTTGTGAATGAGACGAGGAATCAAAAGGGAATTCGTTCTAAACACGAAAGTAACACGAATGAATACACAACTAGCTTCGTACCTACCTCAATTCTCCAAATCTCAAACCCTGGAGTTTTCCCGGCATTTACAAATGCTTCATCTACAACCATCTTTAAAACTAGCGACTATCAACGCAGTGGAGAGTTCCGGTTCACGTTCGAGCGAAGCCAAGTGTGATATCAAAAGTCCTGTGTTTGTAGGCCCAGCCAGCAGGTCGCCGAGTTAGAGTCTTTACTAAACACGAATCCGCTTGCTCCCAGCAGCTAATGTTTAAATATTATCATTATTTTAATACATAAAAGCAATAATTTGAATATGAGACATGTACCAGTCTACGCTGCCAAGCGCTTCAAGGATAATTTCGCTTCAAAGGTGACGTCAGCTTTTTGTTTCAAATTCAAATTGATCAAAATGGAAACAACTTGTTGCTAATCGAAAGTTTTAAATTATCTAATTTAAAATCATTTTTCCTTAAGGAAAATACAACTGAAACATTACTTGAAGCTCTAAGAGGATTTTCTTCAAGTTGCGAGTTATTCTCTTAGAGAACGCCAAGAAAAAAAACCGATATTTTTACCAAAACAAATCATATTAAATATTCATTTTTAATTTGCGTTTTGCGACTAAACGAGAAGGTTTGTTGGCATCGTCATTAACACTCTCTAACGTTGACACTTTTTTAAAATAAATTTTTAAAGAACCCTTGAAATTGAAAAAGGATATGGCATTTGAAGTTCTTTCAATACTAATTAAAAGCAGTATGGGAAATTACAGTATAAAATATCTTGTTCAAGAATTCTGAATAAGAGTGAAAATCTTTAATTTCGACCTTGATCAGGTGATGAATTTGATGTAAAAAGGCTTCCAACTTGGTTTGCGTCCAACTTGTCAATGCAAAAAGCAGGTACAAAAATAAACGTTCTCGAAAATGCAACTTCACAACACTCATTAATTTAGTTTTTTTTATTTATTTATTCATTTTTCCCCCCATTCAGTAGACTGAATAGTTAGCAGAGATGTAAGCTTCACTTAGAAATACATATAGCAAATTCAGATCATATGACTTAGTCTTGCTAGATGATTGTAGAATGATATTTTAGTTTAAAAAATACTACTGATATTCTTCAGTGCTTAATATATAAGGTGGGCTCTGCTGAATTGAGCGTCGATCGACCTTTCTGGAAGAGTCAAATAATTAGAGTGGGAACTAATGAGAAAGTGGCCGTCTAGCTACGAAACTTTCTCTGTGAGAACGCAATTGCTAGTTGGTTGGCGCAATTAGAAAATAGCATTGCATTCAATATTCGTATTTGTAGCTAGACCTTTTCCATGGAGTAGATTATTCAGATTCGTATTTAGAACAAAGTAAGGGATTTCTGGGATAAACAGTAAGTCAATCAATCCTTTATTTTAACCCTGGAATAATCTGTGAGCGATTTGAATTAAATGTTTCACTGTTGACGCGCGCACACGCAAGCTGGTTGATGGTATTAAACTTGCGCATTACCTAGAAATAAGACTCATAAATGAATCTCCAAATACATCGTAGACTTTGTTGCGAATCTTAAGCCTAAACTGTTAAAAAGTCAGGATCGTTCGCGCAATGTGTTTAAGTTGTGCGTGACAAAATTTGAGCAGAAACTGGAGTGCGTACAACATTAGAGTGTGACGCGTGACTTCCTCTACGCGCTTTCTGTTTTCTTATGCTTTTTCATTTCGTCTACCTTGGATTGCATTGATGAAAAAACGAAACAATTGAAGCATAAATCAAACAGACAGCTGGAACACTAAAAAAACAAAACAATATACATCGAGAAAAATAATATTGCAAATAAAGTTATTGATAACTTGAGGACACGTATCCACGCCAAGGAGAAAAGTTAAGTATCCAGAGGAAGCAATTAATCATCATCATTTTTATATTTTTATCACAACAATCTTTAACAGGGTTTAGTAGCAATAATGGCGTCAAACTGTTTGAGATCGAATTATAATTAGGACAAGTACATTCTGCCATTTTGGCTAAATGGTCCTGAGAGTCTAGTACGTTACTATGGGAACAGAACCTGTTGATGATGATTCGATCGTCTTGTCTATTATTTAACTTGTCAGAGTCAGCCTTCCCCTTCAATTGTGTCTTGAATTACCTTAAATATATTTGTTTTTATGAAAAGTGGCACTCTCAATGCAACAATGTTAAGGAAAACTGAAATTTATCAAAATAAGTATGTAGATCACGTGATCATGAAACGGAAAAAGAAAAAGTGTAAAAAATATTAAGCCGTAAAATGGAACTACTTCCGGTAATGGTATCATGCTATATGTATGGTATCTTTTTGATAACAGTGGATACTGACAAACCAAGAAAATGATAGAATTTAATTCAATTTTTTTAATCATAAAAATTCAGTCAAAAACTCCAGTAAAATTTAATGATTTCCCGTGAATCTGTTCGGTCGTCACTCACTGACGTGGCGTCCGTCACCAGGCTTTCCCGGTTACAAGCGGCTGCAAAACGTCCGCCATCTTTGAAATAGTTTAGAGTTTGTGTTGAAAATCCGTGAAAATCGCGGATAATATCTTCCCATCACGGACTCTTTCTAGGATTTATGATGACTTCAATACATCTTGGACCTCTTTTGCTTATCATTTTAGCAGCCCAATGTATAAAAGCCGACGAACATAACCATATTGTAAGTAGGGTATTTCATTTATTTTTGACCACTGTTATGGAAATCGCTTCGATCACTTGTATGTTTTTGTGCAATCGCCCATTCTTTTAAGACGATCTTAATATTATACTAGAATTTTACTCTTATATATACGGGAAATCTACCTAAATATGCAAAAAATATTCGTAAGAAAATCTTTTTTAAATTTAAGGTAGCCCCTGTAAGTTTTCCTGGGTGTATAACAACTATCTTATTTGAGCTTATTATAATCAACCACGTAAAATTTCCACGTTGGCAGTTATTGATTTATTACGTAGACATCAGATTTTCTAGCACTTCTTTTACGTGGAGGAAGAACTATTATTATTACTCTACTTGACATAAAAATCGTAGCTTTTCTTGAATTGTATGTTACTTCATAATTATAGTAATCATAATGTTTTGATTTTTTTGGAAGCCAGTCGTCGGCTTTGATCGTAGAATTACAAAATCAAAAATCTTTAAAATCATATTGATTAATTTAAAAAATACTTTGAGCAAAGATAAACGAAAAGGGGGAAAAAGATCACTAGATTCTGTACTTTCTTATTTAAAAATATTTGCCCCCTACATCGATATTTATTATAATTGTAAGTTATTTTGTTGAATTTTTGCAAGTTTTTGAATAATATTCAAACTAGTGTGAACTTACATACGAGATATTTTCATTAATATTTTTTGTGTTAATGTAAAATACACCTGATTCTACCTGTTACCAGACATATGTTTTCCCTCACAAGAAGTGATAAAAGTTCTCAAACTTCAACCACTTTCATTGATATAGTTCAATAATTCTCCATAATTATTGCAATTACTGGTTTAATATTCAAGCACAGCTGTATTTCGACTGTTTTTCTAATCACAAACACCAAAAACTAAAGCTTTATTCATTAGAATTTTTTCTAAATAATTTATATGATTTTTTTCTTGAGCCACTTGAAGACTGGTGTAGTCTACATTTAATTAAGATATTTTATACCATATTTTGTCTATAAATTATCATTACATTAGATGGAAGTATCCCTTAAAGTAATAGCAGAGCATCCCACTGATTGGCTGATGAAGTATTTAACTTCATTATACAGGGTTTATTTAGGTTACTAAATCACAGTATATCAGAACAGATAATAGAGAACGAAGCTCATTATCATAATTTCCAATCTTTTTTTAAAATCTATTTCGACCTGTTGATGAAAACTGGCTGTACATGCAAATACAGTATGCAACTATTACATGTCTAGTGCGTCATATTACCCGTTACCTGTCTCATCCATGCCTCATGATAGTGAACGGATAGTGCATCATATCCATCTGTTTTATTCTGTTATCACATTAGCAACATTATCACATGTGAGTAGAGTTTGTTAGGTCTCTCTTGATTCAAGGTTTTTCTCCAGTTTTCCTTCCTCCACAAAACCTAATACACTAAATTCCAATTTAAATCAATGAGTTAGCCATGCCCTGACATTGATCATCCCAGTGGCTATTAATAACTAGCAGGTACTAGTTGGGACTGAGTGGGTGTGTTAAATACAAGAAATAAATAACAAGGAAACTTGCACCAATTTTCATAATTATGTGACCAACACAGCCCAAGACATCTGGGTTTTTAGCTGCCGTTGATCAAACATTTACTAGTTTAGACTGTTGGAAGTCTGATTTGACTGAAGCCAAAAACCCAGATGACTTGAATTATAGCTAGTCAACTGGGTTGTATAATTATGAAAATTGATGTAAACATGCACAGTGCAAAACCACTTAACTGTACTGACGACAGGGAGGTTAGTCCTTCGTCAGAGGAAAAGGAGGTTCAGTTTAGGGTTCAGAAGATTTTGAAGATTTTTCAAAATAAATGTCCTTCGAAACCTGTTTTTCAAATTTATTCTCACAGATTTTTACTATATATTCAGTACACAGATGCAGAAGAGGTAGTTCTTTGGATGAACACTGTTGGCCCATACCATAACAGACAAGAAACATACAATTTCTATTCCTTACCATTCTGCCGAGGAGAGAAGAAAACCATTAGCCATTACCATGAAACCCTTGGAGAAAACATACAGGGTGTTGAGCTAGAATTCAGTGGATTAGAAATATCATTTAAAAGTATGAGATCAAAGCAACACAGCTGCAATCAAACCTCTATGCATGGATTTCATTAAAAGCTGGCAATCAGCAAACCCACGTTTACTTTACACCTACGTACTTTTGCTATTCTACATCCCAGTTGTACCTGTTACCTTGCAGCCCCTTCACTGATACAGCCAACTAATTATGTAAACCATCCTTGTCCTCAAAATTTTAATGAAATCCATGTGTATGACTTGACTTTCTCAGTCTGCTATCCATAACTAAAGGGTGTAATATCAATACGAATCACAGTCTTCATAATATGGAGATCATGCATCAAAGGGGGGGGGGGGGGGGGGCTGAAATTCAAGAATCACAAACTTATTTTTTCGGATTTTTTACAGATCACCATCTGAAAAAAAGGCCACATCACACGTAACCCCAGTGCCATCCTGTAACTATTCTCCATATTAAAAACTATTCTCTACATCTTAAAAGATTTTCATGAATGCAAGAGGCCACAAGTGTTTTATTCCTTGATCATAATAATGTCTGGTCTATGATTTCAGTGAATGTTCCCCCAACCAAGTACTGTGAGCTTACACTAACACAAGACAAGTATGAAGCCTTGGTGTATGCTGTTCGCAACCATTACTGGTACCAGATGTACATAGGTAAGATTATGATATGTAACATAAATAATGTACCAGTAGTTTCAAGTACAACAATGGCACAGCTTATTTTCATGTAGTTGAACTTAGAGAATGATCACCTTTGAACACATCCTCAGTTTTCATATGATTCAAAAAGTTTAAAGTTCAAGGGGTTGCCATGGTTACCATGAAGTATATAGATTTTATTGATCAAGATTCCAGCTGCTCCGAGGAGCAATCATTTTTACTAAGATTGACATGCAATAAATTAAATTATTCTTGAATGTTTTCATGTAAATTTATTTCTTTTATTTCTTCTGTTTTTTCAGATGATCTTCCTCTTTGGGGTAAGTAATTGTGTTATTGATACAGCTGTAAATGTAACTCAACAAATCAGTGCTTACATCATGTTTTGTGTGCGTTGATTTGGAGAGATCTCCACATTTACTAGATGTTTGTCATTGCCCCCTTTGTTTGCATCTCAAAAATATTTTGGGAAATTAGTATCTTTCAAATATTTTTTTGCTGAATTTTAATCAGCTGATTAAAGTATGTTTATTGAACTTTTGTTAATTTGCAAGCTGATATCTGAATGCCCCAGTATCAGATCACCATAGACAGTATAAGGACTGGCCTTTTGATTGTTATTAATTTCTGTTCTTTGATTAAAGGAATCGTGGGTGACATTGGAGAAAATGGTGAAGAATATTATGTCTGGACACACAAGAAACTGGAGATTGGTTACAATGGAAACAAGATAGTTGACGTCAACTTGACAAGTGAATCAAAAGTCAAACTGACCCCTAATGCCAAGATAGTCTTCACCTATGAGGTAAAGTTTGTACATAGATTCTCTTGAGTATGAATTCCTTCTTTATTAGTAAGGCAGAGACGGAGCAATCTTTCCCTATTTTATTAACATGTATTAAATCACATAGTTGACATAGTACTTTGTTTATTTTTATTAAAAAAGTTTTATTTTTATTTTCAATCATCCAGGTCAAATGGAAGGAATCCAATATTGCATTTTCCAAGAGATATGAAAAATACCTTGATCCCAGCTTCTTCCAACATAGAGTAAGAAACCGTTTGATTTATATTCTTACTAATGCCAACCTAGAAATATCGAGATGTAGAGCCTTTATGTGTTAGGCATCAAAAACATCCATCTTCAAAGTTTCCTATTGACCTAAAAAAAATCAGGAAAATCTAGAAATTTTTTGAGCCAGAAAATACAAGCAAAACCATTTTTAGAAATTTGGGTTTCCTGTGGAATTCTGTTAGAGAGACCCTGTACATTTATATGCCCCTTTTTTCTGGCTTGGGTTACCTGTTTATTCTTTGAAAGAGTCATTGAAGAATAGGATTTGGTCAATGTATTTTATTGATCCATTTGCATTGTATCTTTGACAACTGTAGAATTGCAAGGGTATACCTTAATTTTTACCATTGTATGACTGTGTATTTGTTACAGATCCATTGGTTTTCCATCTTCAACTCCTTCATGATGGTGATCTTCTTGGTTGGTCTGGTCAGTATGATACTGATGCGAACCTTGAGGAAGGACTATGCTAGATACAGCAAAGATGATGACCTTGATGATATGGTAAGCAATGTAAACCATGTGTACCAGAACGACATTGACTGTAATATTAGTCTCTCTCTACTAGCACTGCAGTCTGACTTCTTATGACTTAGAGCACATTTTATATGAGTGTGAAAAGGTACACTGCATGGTTACAGTGCAGCACGGACATGGTCATACATGACATTGACATGGTCACAGCACGACCCAGTCTGTGCCATAAGTTTTTCATAATCATATGAAAACTGCTCTACTAAATAAGTTTTTAACTTGATTTATCTATTTTTCGTCCTACCATCATGCCCCAGAAACTGTTTGATGTTTGACTTTTTACATTTAACTGCTGGGCAGCTAATATTTGATCAATATTTCCATGTCTTCATTATATGTATCAACTCTCTATGATATATCCCCATCTATTGTGTTATCAGGAGAGAGATCTTGGTGATGAATATGGCTGGAAACAAGTCCATGGTGATGTATTCAGACCTGCGTCACATCGCCTTTTTTTCTCCAGTCTTATTGGAACTGGCTACCATCTGTCTAGTGTCGCTTTTCTTGTGGTTCTGTTCACCATCATGGGTGACCTCTACACAGGGTAAGCTTGTCTGTTACAGTTAGGGTTATTCCTGTACTTTGGAATAAATATTAATGTAATTACTAATGTATATATAATTGTATAATCTGTTTCAGGCGTGGCTCCATCCTCAGTGCAACCATCTTTGTTTACGCAGCCTGTGCACCTTTAAATGGATACTTTGGAGGAGGTTTATATTCAAGACAGGGAGGTACTGTATAACATGACCCATTTGCCTCATTTGCATGTTGAACTGTTGACACCTGTAATGTCTGCTGTTAATGTGCATTTCATAGAACACATGAGTTATTTTGCTGTAAAATTATTCCCGACTAATGAACTTACATGGAAACATTTTTTTCTGCCTGATAGGGAGACAGTGGATACGACAGATGGTGGTTGGCGCACTGTTGTTCCCTAGTTTAGTGTGCTGCACAGCCTTCATGATCAACTTCATTGCCATTTACTACCATGCGTCAAGAGCTATTCCATTTGGAACCATGGTATGTAGGTCACTGAACTTGTCCCCATAGCAAGAAAAATGTCTGATAGATTTATTGACCCCTACTTAAAGTTCATAATGACAAGTAGGTACTAGTTGGGATTCCACGGGTGTGTCAAATACAACAGGTGAATAAAAAGGAACCTTGAACACTGTGTAAAAGTTTGTACTGATGTACTGGACATTAATTCTTCTTCCTTACTTTATTCAGTCCTTCCATTTACTCCATAGAAGCTCTATGGAGTGGTTTTTTCCCCTTCTTATTCACGGACTTGAGGACTACCACCACAATTTGTTTTGCTTTGATAAAGATTTTGCTGAACTGAGCCATGTAGGATTTTCCTTACATTATATGTGTGTGATATTACTGCTAATATTGATTTTGGATATTGTATGTTTCATTAGGTTGCTGTGGCATGCATCGTAATGTTTGTGATCTTACCATTGAACCTGGTTGGTACTGTGCTGGGCAGGAACTTAGCTGGTGCACCCAATGCTCCATGCCGAGTTAACACTGTCCCTCGGCCTATCCCAGAGAAGAAATGGTGAGTCACTATCCTAACCTTGCATCCCTTTTGCCCCAACCACCCCCCCAAAATAGGGGTGTTCAGTACATTCATTTTACAGTAGGATTCAATGAATAGTATTTAATATTTTCTTTTTTTCTATTACAGGTTTATGGAGCCAGCAATGATTGTATGTTTGGGTGGAGTACTGCCGTTTGGCTCCATATTTATTGAAATGTAAGCTCATACATTCCTACATATATTTTGCAATTTTAAACTATAATGATAAGGGAAGATTACTTAAACTCAGTCAGTTTTGTTGACGGCTCAAAAGAGTTTATTGGCCATGTATGGCATGAGCTTGTGCAATTCCACGACTTGAAGTATTTTATTTTGATGACAAAATTTTGAAATCAATCTACTGTTCTATCAATTTTGTTTCTTTTACCCAGACCATTCCAAATGAGTTATCTCACTACTTAATCAAATGATTTCACTTCCATCTACATCTATCAACTTCACAGTGGCCAGTATTTGTTATTTTTTGACTGACAAAGTCCAAAAGAGCCACATTTACTCTGACGAAGGACTAACGTCTGAAACGTCAGTTTTAAGTTCTCACGTATCATATGGTGTACCAAGTTATATTCATTCTCCAACTGTTTCATTAGAAACACCGACGCGGTCAACTAGTTTATCTAGTCTCTACCAAAACAGTTCTAATGTCTAAAATATTATTTTACGTGGGGATAACCATGATGTATGTGATTGTTTCTTCCACGATTCTAATGCGTTTTCCCCATCCAGGTATTTCATCTTCACATCATTTTGGGCCTACAAGATCTACTATGTATTTGGCTTCATGTTCTTAGTGTTTCTTATTCTTCTTGCTGTTACTATTTGTGTCACCATTGTCTGTACCTATTTCTTACTCAATGCCGAGGACTACAGATGGTAAGCATTAATGTTATAAATGCTGCTTTTTGGGTAATTGAGGGTGGCATAGCAGTAGAGTATGATAAGTTTCTGCCCTGGTTCTATGATCTTCTCCCTTCAAAACCTAAGAGGCTAAATTCCAATTCTTGTCCTGATTGGAATCAGCCCAGTGTTGATAATGATAAAATGTGTGTATCAAAGAAAAGAGGGGGATTACATGCTGTAATAATTGATGTTAATAACGCAAGGTTTAATACTTCAATGCTGCTTGTTTTCTAGGCAATGGACGGCATTCCTCTCATCGGCATCCACAGCAGGATATGTCTATCTGTATTCATTTTACTATTTCTTTTTTAAGACAAAGTAAGTCTATTTAAACAGTAGCTGATTATTGTTATATTATTATTTAAGGGCTACAAGTTTATTAGTACCTTTGTTCTGTAGTCCTACCCTCATTAAATAAAGGCTTTGTTATTATTAGTATTATGTTATTATCATCATCATCATCATTATTATTATTATTATCATCATCATTATTATTATTATCATTATTATTATTATTATTATCATTATTATTATTATTATCATCATCATCATTATTATTATTATCATTATTATTATTATTATCATCATCATCATTATTATTATTATTATCATTATTATTATTATTATCATTATTATTATTATTATTATCATTATTATTATTATCATCATCATCATTATTATTATTATTATTATTATCAAGCTTGTACTAAAGACTGTGTTTTCGTATGTGCTTTATAGAATGTATGGATTGTTTCAAACTACCTTCTACTTTGGCTACATGGCTCTCTTCAGCATAGGACTTGGAATTATGTGTGGTTAGTATCATTGTATACAGTTTGCCTGAAAAATGCTTTAAATTACTAGGGATTACAGTATTACTTATTTCTATGTCCAGCATGCTTTGTATGTTTAGCAAACCCAGAAATGGTCTATTCCAGACAATTTTGTAATCCTCTAGGAATTTAGATTCTTTATCAGAGTTAGGACTATATGAATCAATCCAGGGGCACACTCCCACCCCCACCCCACCCCCTGCAGATTAGATTATCTACTGCATTATTGGTGCTTGAGTTTGTAAATGTCCTGTGCAACCCCTCATATAAAAATCCTTGATCCACCCCTGCAATCTAATGTGTTATTGCTATATAACTATTGCTTACGTCTTTATATCCCAATTCCAGGTACAATGGGCTATGCTGGTGCAAGTATGTTTGTCAGGAAAATCTACTCCACAGTCAAAATAGACTAAACACATTTATAGCCACCCCAAGTGGTGCCACAAGATGCTTTGATGATATTCAATCAATATCAGAACTCACAATAGATACGGGAATACACAACTGGCCATGAAATGAGAAGGAAAAAAGGATACCAGTGCAATGTTTGACATTTCTGGAAAACTATATCCATTTAAATATAATAATAGTGTAAATTTGAGAATTATGAGATCTATAAAATCAATATCATAGTTTCCAGAGCCTCCGCAGCATGGTAATGTGGTAGACATGGGAATGAAGGTGAATATCGTACAGGAAATATCTTGGCCAGAAAGTTTTTCTCAATGTCAGTGAAGTTAAATTTATCTCTAAAAGGAAAGAAAATAAGAAAAATTTGTAATTGGATAGCAGGCAAGCATGTATTTAGTTCATTTTAGTTTTAATGTTGGAACTGTTTTTGTCTCTTAACTAATGAGATTCTTTAGAAAAAAAATACCTGTAAAGAGGCTGACTACTTCAATTTATTGTACAAAGTGTTTCTATGGGAACCAAGTAAATAGCTCTCACTTTATTTAAGAAAGTAGACAATATATGACTTAAAACTTGACAAAATGTATTGTGCTTGAGAAGTCACAAGTTTGGAAGTACTTTGCACTTGTATGCATTGATTAGAGTAGATTTCATTTGATTGTGAAATTGCATGGTCATAATGGGAAAACGACGACCAATCAAATTGCATGAGATTGCTGCTTATATTTAACCAAAATGCACAGTCACAACATGGCACCTGTTTTTCACAGTCACTGGAAATCTTCTCTATAAAGGTCTGAATTTTAACATAATATTGCGCATGCACCTATCTCGCTGTGAACCAAGGAGGACCAAGAATGCACATATGAATAAAGACACTAAGACTGCACTCTATTGACCTTATAATGCTATCATTCATCAGTCTGACCAAGAGCTAAAGAATTAAAAACTTGAAGTGTTAATTGTAATTTTCTTAGACAGTGGTTACATTTGATACTGTTCTTGATGTGGTAATACGAGCAATGAATATGTGCAATGTGAGAAACAATGTTACGTTGCTAGTTGCAGATATAATGTTGCTCATAATACCATCTCTAGTACGACAAATGTTGTTACTCCAAGTAGAAGCTCTCTCCTCTCCTACCCTTGTAGCTCGTTATCACCTCGCCTCAAATCTATCCTCAGTAAGGGTAGGAGAGTGTGAGGACTGAGAGACACAAAGTAATGATAGTCAAATTTACGTATGCAGTGCCATTCATTTCAAGACGTAAATTATTTCTGGTACTAACAATAAAATTAAAAAAGTTTTCTATGCAAATGATAGTTTGACATCTGATCATGAATAAATAAAGTTGAGAATAAAGTTGTCACTTCTCATTTGCTGGTGTTGTATGATTCAGGGACTGAATAGGGGATAGGATGAGGGGGTTACACATACACCCCTCCCTCCGCATTAACCCTAACTTCCTAACTCGAACCTGAACCCTAGACCATAACTCCCTAACCCTAACCCTAAGGAAATGGTACTAAGCATCATTATCATCATTTTCATCAATAGTCATTTTTATCAATCACTGTTATGTGAGTGGTGTCAATCAATTTTTCTCTAAAAAGCGTGGAAATTCAGTCCACTAATAGGCAAGGCTAAGATCAAAATACTGTAGTCGTGTTGAATTATATTTGAAAATACCTTGAGAAATTGAAAAAAAAATCTCCATACATCCCATATACATCTCTGTTGTAGGGAGCTGGGGGCTACCACAAACAGAGCTTGGGCTACCTGTGCACCAGTCTTGTCTGCTCATGGGCTTCCTGTGGTTTTGTCATTCCCTCCAAGATGGAGGTCGTAGTAGGAACTTATGACCCACTTCTTCTTGGATTTGAACTTGTTCACACTGACGACGACGAAAAAGTAAGCTAGAAATTATAAGGTTCGAACCAAAAGCTTTCAGTTTCATCGATTTTCATGGCTTTTTGTCCTGTCTTTGATAGAATTATCAGTTTGAGCCCAAGTTCGTTGACAAAGGCCATGCTGGATGTGTCAAGAGTGTTGTGTGTGGTGGGATTGGGGAGTCTCTTCTCGCCTCTGGATCCACCGATGAAACTATCAGGTACTTAAAAATATCATTGGATTAAAGCTTACGCTTCTTTGTGAACGAATCAAGAGAAAATAAATCACACTACTTCGATAATCGGATAGTGTCAACAAATATCTCACGTGGCTTCCAATACAATTTATAAATGAGTAAAGGAACAGTACTTTACTTAAGTGACTTTAGCTACGTTAGACTCTTGTATATTAATAGAATAATAGGTAAAAGGGATATGCAGAGGGTTTAATGGATCTATTTATCTTATATGGACTCCAGTGGAAACGTTTACATGATGTGTATATGCTTCTCTTCTCTCACCATCAGATACAGCTGTAGTTGATAATGGTTAATAATGAGTGCTGGTTTTCTCTCCTCTACTCTCTCCTCTCCTCTCCTCTCCTCTCCTCTCCTCTCCTCTCCTCTCCTCTCCTCTCCTCTCCTCTCCTCTCCTCTCCTCTCCTCTCCTCTCCTCTCCTCTCCTCTCCTCTCCTCTCCTCTCCTCTCCTCTCCTCTCCTCTCCTCTCCTCTCATCTCCTCTTCTCTTCTCTTCTCTTCTCTTCTCTTCTCTTCTCTTCTCTTCTCTTCTCTTCTCTTTTCTCTTCTCTTCTCTTCTCATCGCACTTATTTGGACAATTATTTACCCTTTTATTACTTTTGATTTATCCTTATTATTAGGTTATACAACTTAAAAGATCACAAGGACCTTGGCTCCTTACATCAACATGAAGGTACCATTTTCATTTTAGATACTAAATATTGACATGAATGCAACTCCATGAATGCTGTATAATGGAAATAATGTGTACATGGATATTTGGATTTCAGGTTCAGTGACTTGCTTAACATTCTGTGGCAATACTCACATGTTGAGTGCAAGTGAGGATAAAACCATCTGTGTGTGGAACTGTAAGACATGGGAATGCTTAAAAGTGCTGAAAGGACATCAGTAAGTCAGTTACATTTTGGTGATGATTGAGGGGGATTTCATTTATTAGTGTATGGGGGCGGGGGGTGGACAAAATCACTTGTTGTCTTTTACTATTATTAACCAACCCCCCCCCCCCCCCCAGTCAAGTGTCACCACTCACCTGCTGACTCACAGCAAAAAGGGAGCTCCTGACCCTAGCCCATTTTGGATAGCACTGTATACATTACATATAGTATTTACGTCATTTGTTTTCTTTTAGGGGTCCAGTATACTCAGTATCAGTTCATCCTTCTGGGAGACTAGCGATGTCTGTCTCCAAGGACAAACATCTCAGGTGAGTAGATCAGTATATCCACTGTTGAATGGAGGACACTGTTTGCCTGTCACTGGTTATTGAAATTTATGCCTGATTGATACCAAGTAATGCTCATATTTTTCTTGGTAAATGTCAATCACTCGATTTATCAGCCTCTTTCGTAGATTAAAAAATTAACATGTGAGTTGAGTGTTGTATGTTGTAAGTATATAGAATGTAGTGCATGTGGTAATGCTTCTGGAGTGAACCTGTGGGAGACCCCTTAGGGGGAATGATGGTAGTAAAATATAAGTTTTATATATGAGATTTTTTAATGCCAGTATGGATATTCCTTGCTGTCAGCTACAAGAAGCTAAGCCTTCATGAATAAACAAGCCAAATAAGAAAAAAATAATATGTAAATTCATTATAAAATTGTTAATATCAACGTAAATTCTTATTTATCCAGGACCTGGAATCTTGTGACAGGGAGATCTGCATACGTCACACATCTAAAAGAAGGTAAATGATTGACAGGTTGATTCACTAAGAATCCAACATAACAGTCAACACAAGTTATTTATTCATTTTTTATTCCTTTATCATTTTAGTTGCAACTTTAATAAAATGGTCACCATTGGGAGAATGCTATGCTGTTGTCATTGGCAACAAGATCGTCATTTATAAACTTGCTGTGAGTATGCTTAATGGTTAGGCCCTTTACAATCTCCTCTGATTGATGAGATGTCAAATGCAAGTTGAACTTTTCTCCCTAGTTTCTTTTGCATAAGGGATCCATGTTGTTGGAGTAATATCATACAATGATGTACCAATGTGGAAAAATGTTTATAGACCTTTCTGGCTTCCCATTTACATACCACATGTCATTCCCTTGAGAATAAGATCCTTTGTTTGAGTTGTATCTATATTCATTTGTCTTCTCATGCACAACCATTAAGCAAAGAAGTGATACTCTAGGGAAGAACATGTGGGCTGATGTGGGAAAATATTATGCCCAAGCCAAAAAGTTGATCGTAAATACTTATTCTTGGTTTTCAAAGAAAATGATTTCACTGGAATTCAACTCAACATCTCACTAGTTATGTTACCATATATTTATACATACAAATTATTTAGTAATTTTAATTATTCTGACGATTCTGACACTATTTTTGACCTGCATCTTTATAGACTGCTTCATTGTCATGTACCCTGGAACTTCCAAGACCTGTTCTAGCACTGCAATTCTTATCTGTAAGTGTATTCAAACTCAGATTGTTAATTAATTGGAAACTTGTACATGTACATTTAGTGCAGTCATCTTAATACGCAATATTTTTCTCTAGGAAACTCTTTTGATAACAGGTGGAGAATTTGATGGAATTCGAATTTTTGATATTGAAAAAGAAGATTGCATCCAGACTCTGACAGGCCACGAAAGCAGGTACGAGATCTGATATGAAAACGTCCTGATGATGGTTGATGGGTGAAGATGGTTGTTGTAGTGTATGGTGGTTGATGGGTGAAGATGGTTGGTGTAGTGTATGGTGGTTGATGGGTGAATATGGTTGGTTTAGTGTATGATGGTTGATGGGTGAAGATGGTTGGTGTAGTGTATGGTGGTTGATGGGTGAAGATGGTTGTTGTAGTGTATGGTGGTTGATGGGTGAAGATGGTTGGTGTAGTGTATGGTGGTTGATGGGTGAAGATGGTTGGTGTAGTGTATGGTGGTTGATGGGTGAATATGGTTGGTGTAGTGTATGATGGTTGATGGGTGAAGATGGTTGGTGTAGTGTATGGTGGTTGATGGGTGAAGATGGTTGTTGTAGTGTATGGTGGTTGATGGGTGAAGATGGTTGGTGTAGTGTATGGTGGTTGATGGGTGAAGATGGTTGTTGTAGTGTATAGTGTTTGTAGGATGGTTTATGGGTAGGGTAGTAAGATGTAGAAGCATTAATAGTGCTAATCATTTATTGGTCTTACAGGGTCAAAGCTTTAGAGGTCACTGATGACATATTCATGACAGATCAAGACAACAAACGTCTTTTACTGATCTCAGTTTCATCGGATGGTGATCTTCGTGCTTGGTCTTTGAACCAGAAAAATGTACGTTTCATTCACCTCTAACTAATTCACTTGATGTCTTGATTTCATGTGACGTCATTTCCTGTCCCGTGCGGAATGTTCCTCAGCAGAATCACAAGTTTTCAATACAATTCTTTCTGGCTGACATCACCTGGTCAGTGTTTGACCACCATTTGGTGCAGAAAATGAGATTCAAGGACTTTAAACAACAGATTAAAACCCAGCAATAGCATTTGCTAAGGTAACATTTACTCTATTAAAACTTATTTTCGCAGTTTGAAGAAGAAGCTCAGCTTGTTGCGCGCTATGAAATGAATGGAAGACCGACCTGTTTAACAATATCATGTCCAAAACGAGTACAACCAAAACCTCTTCCAGAGAAAGTGGAACAAAAAGAAACAAAGGAAAAGAAAGTACAGGAATCGAGAAATAAAGATAAAAGCGAAAGAAGAACAACGAGACAATCAGGTATACAAGTTCATCACAGTAACATATCAATGATGGTATATCTCATATTTTGGGTCCTGGCAACAGTAATTGCCTTGGAGGCCAGATTATTTATAAGCTCCGCGATCTGCGGTCCTTGAGTCTTTCACTTATCGACTTACGATGGTGGCAGCTGGCCCTGCCTTTCTTCAAGAGAGAAGAGAAAAGTGCTACTGATCCATTTTAGTCTCCAGTCGAGCAACCATTGCGTGCCATACACTACTGTCCAATACGTGTCATCTTATTTCTGCGGAGGAGACAAGGCCAATGTCTCTCTTAAGGAGGTCAATAAACATTAGTGACTTCCCGCCTCGCGAAGTGCTACTATCAGTATTCTAAAAAGAATTTTAATTTGATAATCAGGTGATGAACCATCAAAGAAGAAGGCGAAAAAGAAAAAGAAGATTTCAAAAAAGAAAAAGAAGCAGCAGCAACAGGAAGACGAAGAGGAATCCGCCACGAAATCAAACGAGGAAGAGAATGAAGCAATGAGCCCTGACGATGAAGAAGATCAAGAAGAAACGATGGAAGAGTAGAAGTAGAATTGTAAACACGTTCGTGAAGGAGCTTGAAGGTTCCTAAATTCAAGTTTTCATCTTTTTCCTTCATGGCTCTTTACTCTAAAGGTTCATCTTATTTATCTGCAGATGCTCGGGAAATTCATGCAAGCACCGCAGAGTAGACAAGATGATTTTACCGTCCCTTCTCTGATGATACTGGCAAGAAATTAGAGTCCGAAATAGAAATCGCGATGCACCCCCCCCCCCCCCCCCAAACCAATTATCAAGGGGGAAGCGGTTGTGAGTGTATAGACGGCCCTTTCACGTGACGTCAAAGCAGCTCAATTTGGAGGGCAAAACAAAAGAATTTCAATCTCCTGAGAATTGGAATCTATTGTTTTGTCCTCCAAATTGAGCTGCATTCCGACGTGCTGCAAGGGGTGTATCATAAGGATGACATTAATGCATGGATGGGGATCCCCCTGGGGACGATTTTGCCCCTTGCATTAAGATGTTTGTCTATTTTCAATATTCGTTTCTCCTTCGTCTACAAATATATTTTCCTAATTTTCTTTATTAACTCGAGTCTGTTATTTACATCAATGTATGTTCTTCGTCCCCGTTGTATCGAACATTAACCACTCTACATAAATGTGAAATCCGATATTAAGGATAACTTAAGTGTCTGTTCGTGGTTCAATCTGTTCAATAGTTTTCATGGTCGGAATAATATGCGCACTCAATGACGGGCAGTTCATATCTTTCGCTGTTGTTTAGTCAAATAATTCTTATGGTCGGAAATATTTGCGCAACTCAATACCGGGCAGTCCTATCTTTCGTTGTCGTTCGGCTCAAATAATTCTCAGTGATTGGAATCATTTGCGCAGTCAATACCGGGTAGACATATTCTTTGCTCTTGTTTCGATTAATTGTTATTGTGTAATCATTTGCGCAACTCAATACCGGGTAGACATATTCTTTCCTCTTGTTTCGAATAATTGTTATTGTGGAATCATTTGCGCAACTCAATACTGGGTAGACATATTCTTTGCTCTTGTTTCGAATAATTGTTATTGTGGAATCATTTGCGCAATCAATAGCGGACGAATGTATCCTTCGCTTAAATCATTCTTTTGCGCACGACTTGTACTCTAAAACTCTATCAAAAATCATAAACGAAAAACGTTCATAAAATGCATTCACAACACTACAGTAACTCCATATAAGATAAGAATTCTTTTATTTACATAGAAGCCTAAAATTATTTTCATAAAACTTTAAGATGTTGTTTCATTTAGGCAAGCCTTGGTTGATTCTCACGGTACATTCCATGTACCATGTGGTATTGTTGATCAGGCAATCGTTTTATATTGTAGAGAAACTGGTTCACACGGGTCACCCACCATTCTGCATAAGACCGATTATCACGAGTTCAAGAAATGAGAAAATCTTCGATTCTATTTCTGAATGTTTCTTCTCCAACCTTTATGGAGCGTGAAGTATCGACTGTGAGTGTATGTGTGTGTGTCGGGGAGAGGGGGGAAGGAGGGGTCACCAACCCGTGGGAACCAGTTTAGTTGCCAATTCTTAGTACCAACATAGAGACTATATAGTGTATAATTATGCAGCAATAGATTCGAGTGCAAGCGTGTTGCTTTTTGACATGATTTTCAATTAAATAACACATCGTGTTACCCGCGCGAACATGAACATTCTTGTGTACAATTTGAGGTACTAGATTCTGATGAATGCATCATGGCACTAGATGATGCCGATGATGCAATGTCTCTACGAGAAATCATGTCCAGAGAACTGATAGTCTGATCGTAATGACTATTGAGAAGAGAACACTGTCTGTCTGCCATGTCACACTCCCGACACATGGGGAAACAGCTGCCCACTAAGGAATGGTGGCTCATATGAGGCATGTTAGCGATTTTCTGGTGACGTCTCCATTTCGCTCTACGGTTGGAAAACCACACCTAAAAATGCAACAGAAACAAGATTATGATTCAATGTACAATTTTTTACTTGAAGAAGATCTTCTAAATGATTTCTTTTATCTTATTTAGGACTTCTTTGAAATCCTTAATATTTTTAAAGGAAACATTTGCCATTGTCTCATTTAACTTGCCATCACATTTCCCAACCATTTCCATTTTTTCCATCCATCTTTTCATTTCTCATTTCGAATTTATTGTCCCTATATATAATTTACATGTCTCTAGTCAGTCATGCCTCGTGATGTAACTATCTATTTTTCCATTTCCCATTCACTTTCTCTCTCTTTCATTTACCTGTACTCTAGCCTCAGACATATCGATTTTATTGGCCAGCTCTTCCCGCGTTGCAACATCCGGGTAATGAGATTTTTCGAATTCCTTTTCCAGCATTTCCAGTTGATCAGGGCTAAACGTCGTTCTGTTTCTTCGCAGTTTTCGTTTCTGATTGGCCTGGATATCGTCGCTTTTGATTCGCTCATCATCACTGCTGACGTCACGAACGGAAACACTGTCATTCGTACTAGCATCGTCGACTTTAATAAGATGTTCGTTGTCGTGGTGATGGAAGTCTGTTTCGTCTACTGTGAGTCGTTCTTCTGCTGTTTGACTAACCAGTGATGATGCTTCTTCTTTGTCATGGCGTTCTGTATTCTCTGTGTCTGTAGTTTCTTCTAAGAATAGAATAGTACCAAATTAGTATAGATAAAAATAACGAAAGACAACACCATCGACAAAATATTTTTTTGGGATGTTTCGTGCGAAAATTCAACTAGGCGTGTAAACTAGAAAAAGGGGTCATTCACAGTTCAGTTCATACTTAATCATACCTTTATTTTGTGTTTTATGATCGTCTAGTACTCTAGTGTTTCCATAATCTGGCGATTTGGACATGATTTCATCAGAATATGCTTCAGCCAGTATTTTCCTCTCCAAATCTTGTTGCATAAGTCTTTCCTCCTCTTCTGAGGGCGAGTGGTGATATGTAGGATAGCTCCATTGGATTTGGGTGTCAGACATAGGCGCCCATGGATGTAATCCGTACAAGCTTGCAAGGTGTTGTCGCTCTCTTTCCAACATTGCAAACTGTGCAGCTCTTTCAGCCGCCTTGTTTCTGAGAATCCGATTAATTGAGCTGACACTTGGAGTATTTTCCCGATCACAGATCCCCTCCTCGACCAGACGATCCCTGATTTCCCAAGCAAAAATAGTAGGGTTCTGTTGCTTGTATTGTAAGATTTTCGACACGACAGGAGGTGTTGCAACCTTGGGCTTGCTGCCTCCGATCGAACCAGGACGAATTGAACCCGTTTCGTAGTATCTCCCAAGAATCTTGCTAACACAACCATGGGACACGAGCAGTCGGCGAGAAATCTCACATGGACGAACACCATACGCAGCCAACTGAATGATTCTGTGACGAATGTAATCAGGGAGAGGTCGGCCATTAACAAATGCGCCACCGAGCTGGTTCATACCTCCATGATTCTGGAATTGTAAGTGAAATGGACCAGGAACTACAAAAAGAGAAGAAAAAATAATCGGTTACTCCAAATTCCAAGTTCCACAATTAGAGTTTTTCGTATTGTTTTCGTAACTTTAAATAAGAGAAAATTTCGCACAAAATGAATCAATATTTTTGAATTTAGAATATGATATTTTTGAGGGAAATTCTTTAGCTTTATATTATAGACTATTTTGCCGAAAGTAAGGCATTGAAATATGTACAAACAGCCATGCGATCTCTTATAATGCAATTATTAAGTCAAGTTAGTGACCAAGACGCCTCAGTTTAGTCACAAGGAATAAGAAGAAAAAAAATTAAAATTAACTAAAAGTGGAAAATAATACTAAGTCAGCCTAGTTTTTAGTAATAAAACCCCGCCTCTTGCAAAAAATATTTATCCCAAAAATGTCGACTGAAATTACTAAAGTAGAAAATATATTTTTATGCTAAATTTTGATGGTGATCTTTGTTAAATGTTGTCGATATGTTTAGGGTTATTGGGGAATTACTGTAAGAGTTCAATTGTATTAACATACGGTGTGGTTCTATCACTTATCTGAGCTAATGTTAGAATATTCACCAAATGATATTGTTTTGATAGTGTTAATGAGGTTGGATTTTGTTAAATACAAAAGTCAGAATGCTTAACTTTGATCGAAGATAAAAATCTTATCATTTTGAAGTTCTCTTATTTAAGTTTGTGATTCTTATCAATTGAGTCAAATCTCTAAAACATTTTTAAGGAGGAAGCCCTTCTTATGTGCGTTGAATGAAGTTTAATGTTGATCATTATGAAGCCCTTATTCTTATGGCCGAATTGTAAAGGTTAGAAAAGAGCGACGCGATTGACAATGAGTTCTTTGTGGAATGTTTCTTGTCTGCCAGTGTAAACTAGTTACTAAGCAACACAAAGTCATGTGGACAATTGTAATCCGTAAAAACCAGGGCGTGTGGTTGGTGTGTTTCTGTGAATCTTTTAACAATAACGACTCCAAAATTAACCAGTCCAAACTTGAATAGCAAATCAATACTAATCCCTAGCTGTTTTTTTCCTTGGTCAAAAATGATCTAGTAGTGGAGTTTGGGTAGTTTTTGACTGATCCTTGAGGTTGGAGATTGAGAAAGAACAATTCAGAAGTGTAGACATTGCGATGTGTAAAGTGAGTGTAAAAAATAACCGTGCATCATTTTGGTTGATTAGGATTCTCTTTAGAGGGTATTTATCAAACCCTTAGAACAAAACATTATGAAACTAAACCTTTTATCGCCTTGAATCCAATTGATATAGATGAGACTGTGTATAACTTATACCTTTTTTTATCAATCCAAATCGGGGGAAAATAGAAGCGTTTCAGTATGAAGAAGGTTGGCGAAAAAACCCCAAGAAACTGAACAAGCACCTTACATTTTAGTTTTAGCACGTACAGTTCTAATTTGAAAGACGAAATCTTGATTTACTTAATATCATTCATTTTAAGATAATTGTTTTAACACAATCGATAACTGTAATTAAGTCATATACGCAATCAGAAGTAGATTCTGTGTCGAGGTTTGTTTTTTTGTGTCTTCGATGTGCAATTTGGTTTTCTTTCTTGCTTTGAAATCAATTTAAACATCGTGGAACATTTTTAGTCGAATGGAGAAGAAAGGGATTTATTTGAGTTTTAAACAGTTCTTTTTAAAAACCAGTCTGACTTCTTTTTTGTTTTCTTGATTGACTTTATCCTAAATTTACTCGTATTAGCATTGTTATCTATACCAAATAATGTCATTCGTGCGAAGTTGATGTTTAAGTTGAGAAGGCTTAACCAATTTTTCCTGGTCTTTTACAGTCGCGCAGATATTCGAACTTTGTTTCGCGTCGGCTTTACTTGTCTACCAAAAGACTTGAAGAACAACTTCTTAGAACCAGTCTGAAACCCAAGCAAACGTCGAAAAAACCCGAAATTTGTGATGCTTTTATCACAAGATTTATGGTAAAGTTTCATAGAAACTGGCCAACCTGCTACCATAGGTTTCTTTTTACCTTTTTATTGCATTTGACATTTCTTGAATCCAAGTCACTATATACTTCGCAAAGGATTGATTTTTTTCTAGTATTTAGTCGTTTCTATGAGAATCAATGTCGTCTGCACGCCTACACTTAGTTAACAGAACGAGGAAACATCTTCCCAAATGACGCAAAAAGGCGAAATATGAGTGAATCAAATGCCCAGCAACAACTTGAATTTCTACCGAACACCAAATAACTAGCATTATAAACAACGTATCTAAACTAACCTAACGGCTATTTACACCCTGGTAATTGGCAAAATATCGATACAATACTGATCTAGATAAGAGAACGATACAACAGTAGAAATGACTGCTGGAAAGAATAAGAGGATGGCGATGACTGCATGCTGTGAAGAACAAAATGTCGATCTACGACCCAACCGCAAGGATACGGAAACTTAGAAAACCGATAAGCGCCTAAGTTTTTTTAGCACATCTTCTAAATGACAAAACATAGTTATGCAACGAAGAGAAACCTAAGTTTGCTGTAGAGAGTAAAGTTTTCAAGAGACATTGTATCTTACTAGCAAGAAAGAGAGCGAATCCCTATTTGTTGATAATTTCTTCACTATCATATACTCATGGATTCTATGGTGCGGTTTGATAGAGGGCTGCCTCGCAGGCAGAGGTAAATACTACATCGGCTTAAAAGTACGATTTCAAGATACGAGCAACAATATTTAAAATATTTTATAGTTTAGTAATGAGGTAGTGGTCACCTACATTGGTGTGCCATTATGGGAGTGTCTGCAAAGAACAGCTCTTCCAAATCTGCCTGTAGAAAAATACTTCTGGATGATTCCTGGAGAAAGAAAGAAATAAAGAAAAAAAATCAGAAAACAGGTTGCGATTGAGCATATTCAAAAACGGGTAAAAAGGATTGATAAGTTAATAAAGTGGATGTGCGCAAAATGTAACGAACCTTAGAATTTAAGCGATTTAAAGCTTTGACTGAGCTCTTGCTTGCACCAAAGCCACTCTTATTTGACTGGCTCAGTGCGCTTGGTCACCCAGAATTTATATTCAGCCTATGGTTATTGAAATCAAATCAAATCAGGAGTTAGTTATTTCGAGTGCAGCTGTGCACAAAACTTATTAATAGCTCAGATTGGCAAATCAAAGAGAGGACTTAGTGAGGGATATCGAGTAGGGGTGAATAAACTCAACATTACAAAGTTCACAGCGCATTTCTTTGTGGTAATGTTCACATGGAATTTTAGCATGCATTTAGCAGCTGTTGTTTATCGTTAATAGAATGATAAATAGTACAACAGATGGTAGCTAAATGTGTTTGGTACACGTGAGATAAGCGAGTTAGTGTGCCTTAATCTAATTGCTATGCTGAAAACACCCATCTCTAGACACCCCTTAACATGGTACCTTCAAACTACTTGTGCACAAAGCAATCACAAACGTGGGTTTCTAGACTTTCCAAGACTGTTATAAATATGCACAAGAACAGACAGAGCCCTTCTTAAGCCTGTCTTGATTTTTTACCCATTAACCTTGCGCTTCGATTGATTTCAGGGCTTCCAAGGCTTGTCCAGAAAGGGCCTTTTGTGTTTTGATTTTTATGGTGCGGTTGACGACGTTTTAGACCGACTCCCGTTGTTGTTCTCTCCTTTTTTCGCCTGTGAAAATTCTAAGTCAACGCGGCATGTTGATGGATAGTCCAAGAGGACCAGCTCTAGGTTAGGTACACGGGTAGAGTGTTGACCATAACCCGTCCAATTAAATGGAATTTTCCTATTACTCCAGAGGGAACAAAATGAACACCAACCCAAAATTCCCACAAAACCTTCTTAACACTTCACTGGAGCCGTACTCGTAAAACTATTGCCAGAAATAGTCTACTGGCGTATATCAAGTAATTAATTAATTTTTGTAAAAAATCTTTGAAGTTTGAAGTCCGCGCAACAACGCAAGTTGAATTACCATGACAGGACAAAGTGTTCAATTATCACATCTTGATTGTTTTTATTAATTACTTTATTCGCAAGATGTCTTCTAATGACCTAAAATGAAAAATAACTCTCCTAGTTTCTACCACAATTAGTAGAATATTCCAAGTCGTTTGGCTCCAAGGGAGGATCAAGATATATGTATATATATATATATTTTATTCTCCTTGGGTCATTAGTGCCTCTAATAAATTATACAGACCCCCTATTGATCGAGATAGCAATCTACTTAACGAAATACCCGCTTGTAGCCTTTTCAAGAAAATTAGGAAATTTTCTTTTCACAACAAATGTTACAAGTAAAGAATAGGTAGATATTTTCTTAAGTCACTTAAGATGTTGTCGCTGAAGGTTCTGGAAATATCAAGAGGCGAGTTGATCATTGACAAAAAAGGAGATAAATGATGCAATACATTTGAAGCGTGGTCAGTTAGATTGGAATAGAATCACCGATGTACAGATTGCTTTCATTGTTGTTAATTTGTTTACTGTAGGTGCTTATGAAACGAAAAGGGAAGATTGCTTCAACTTTGAGTGTGTGGATTGAAACTTTTTGTTTGTTTCAACTTTAGTTTAATTAACCAAGCTATGGATACAGAATACTTACTAATGACTGGCTATTTATTTATTTATCTTGTAACAATCTAATAACCTTGAGGAGTACCTAGTTTTGCGCCGCTGTTCTGCTGTCTTAATTGGTTTTTCGTCTCGTAAATCATGACCTTGCAAATAGATCAAACGTTGATTGTTTATCCCTCGTTAACACAAATCATGCAGCAATCTTAGCGTACCGGAAATTACTCAGGAATGACCCTGCGGATGATTAGTATATTGATAAACTTTGCTACTTCGAACTGGACTTGTGTCATCGGGGGTATTAACGATACTAGTTACATCCTCTGACGCAGAAGAAATATCAAACAACTCAAAGCCGACATTAACCGATAACTACTTCAATTTTTTTTCCTTTTTTTGAAATGTCATTTATTTCGCCTGTCTGGCGTGAGATTATAAACATCAATTAACGCGGAAATCGAATAGCTTTTTTCCTGACTTTTTGTAAAACAGCTAGTTATTCATTCATCTTTTTTTAGATTCAAATCACTAAGATTAGAGTTGAGTTTACTTGAGTTCGATTAACTTGTTTAGAATAGAGGGCTTTGTTTCGTGAAATCGTGTTGGAAATCCCCTGAGACCTCAAGGACTTCGTATCATCTACTTGAATGGGTGCTTGAAACTGCTACCGGCTCATCATTTTCGAACAAAAGTGAACGATCCTCGTGTGCGCATGTGCAGACTGCTCAAGGCTCCAGCAGCGCTTAATAGACCGATATTATTGCGCTATCTTCGTGTTAATGACTACATTTGATGAGAGTGGCCAAAAAAGACAAACTGTGATAAATAAACATCATTTGCGGTCATTTTTCGCGCTGAATTAACGTTTTAAAAATAACTGTTGAAAAATACACAGTTCCAATATCAATCAATTAATGTGCAGACAGATATGAATATTTTGATAAGATTAACCCAAGATATTGTATTGTGTGGCTTCCCCGAGAGCAAATGGGCTCGGATATTTTCTGAGTCTTAAAAATATTTTGTTCAAAGCGCAGTTAAGTTCACAAAATTAGAAGATTTGATTAATACATATGAAATTGAAACTACCCGCGAGCAGTGCGACGGATAAGCATGATCAGTTTGGACTAATTTTCAGAGTATATCCTCTCTAATTCAACATGAAAAACCAGCCAAATTGTTCGAAGCTTAAACGCGCCTTGGACATATTTGAGTTATCGTATACGTTCCCTTGTGAAATGGGTGTCTTTGTTGATTCAATTGTGGAAATCTGTCATATCCTCGGCAATGTAATACGGAAACAGTCTGTTTTAATTAACTTGATCTACTCTAGTTTTTTCTATGTTAGGAAGCTACCCCGATACATTGAAAGACGTTTTAAAAAAGCAATTTAGACTTAATGCAACGGCTATTTCCGGCTATTGAGAAAAAGGAAAATATCTGTTTTGTTATCAAATTGCTCCGGCTAGTCCTTAGCCTTGCCGACCCTTGTATTAAAGTAAATTACAAAATCCTCTAAATATCTTCCAAACGATTTTACGAAAAAATAATTGAGCTTCCTCTACAAACTATTAAACAAACTATCCAATATTTTTTACTAAACTAATAATATGATTTGCAAAGTCAGAACAATAGGATTTAAGCTATAGATAAAAGTTAAACTTTCTTCAAATATAATTTTGAAAACAGTATTTTTAAATTTATTTTTTCGCTTGGGTAATTTGCGTCAGGTCGTTTAATAGGTCTATCAACGCCGTGTCAATAACAGTCAGAAAATGAACTTAGGATTAATTCATTTGCCTCGCATTCATTGTTTGTCTTTGAGTTGTAATTTACGATGGGAACTTTGAAATAAGTAATGCTTAATGAAGTAAAATTGAAGGGGAATTTAATGTAGCCACAAATGAAGTGAATTTAAGAATTTTCTTCACTGATCAACTCCATTATTTTTTCACAATACTTTACTAATTTTGCTCGACTTCAGTTTTTTTTTGCAATTCGGTATACTTCATCTTAATAAAGAATATTAAATTAAAGTCATTAAGATAAAATAACCTTAGGTAAATGGATCATAGAAAGATACGTACATAAACCGCAAGCTGGTGATATTTTATACTGAAAAAATAGATGTAAAAAATATAGTTTACCACGATGTTTGACGTAAATCTGACTACCGTTTTGATACTTCTTATAAAATTATTTCAAACATTCAGTTCTTTGTAAGCTAAACAAAGGCAACTTGACAGATTGAGGCGTTTGTTTGTGTGTTTTTTGAATAAAATGAAGTATTACAAATGATAGGGTTGTATAAGATATAGGAGCGCGTTTTGTTTCGTAAAGAACCTCAGTGAAAACCCTATTCCAAGAATAACTATATTTTATCATATTCTCTATCTTAGTCCCCATATTTATTTTCTTCTTTTTCTTTTTTCTTTGTGACGTCAAATCTTTGTGAAATATCAGACAAATTAGCAAGGCTTTTGTTTCTCTTGTTTTGACATTGTTTTTAAAACTGTTCAAAAGACCAACGCCATTGCCTTCGGCTTATTTATTTTATTCATTGCTTTTTTGTATATTTTCTTTAACTCATAACGGGAAGCAGACAAACTTTTCTATCACTGATACCATAATGATATTTTGAGTTTTTAAAACTTAGATTTCATGCATTATTATTTTTGTCGCTGGGTTTAGAATGTTGAATTTCTCCCCCATCAGGGACGATTCTTTCATCTGATATACATCATATGGTGCAAATAGATTACAGTGGTTTGCAACTGTGACAATAGAGTTATGATATCTTGGAGGAAGGGTACTGTCTTAAGGGCCGACATCCTTTGATACATTTTCAATTATACGGACTCCACTGTGACTTTTTGTTACTAAAGCGACCAAAACTTTGATACAACATTACGCTAGACTTCAAAGAAAGAATTTTTATTGTTCAAGAAAATAAAAAAATCCAGAACGAAGCGTGAACAAAGAGGAACGAAAGTGAGCAAAACAACACCTCTGCAGGTCGAAGAGTATGAGTGCCAGTGTTTCAGGGACGATATTGTATCGACACCTGGAGTCTTGGATGTTTTTTCCGGAATTTTCTGGGAATTTTAGAAAGACAAAAAAAAAAAGAAAACGAGGAAGGAGAACAAGAAGAAGAGAATGAAGACGAAGAACTGAGAAAAGAAGAAAAAGAAGTAGAGAAGAAGAAGAAGGAGAAGAAGAACAAGAAGAACGAGAAGAACAAGAAGAAGAAGGAAAGGAGAAGGAGAGGAGAAGGAGAGGAGCGTTAGAAGAAGAAAAGGAAAAAAGAAAAAAGAAAAAAGAAGAAGAACAAAAAAAGAAAAAAAAAAAAAAAGAAAAGAATAAGACGACGACGACTTCAAACCAAAGTTTCAAATCTTCTTCAGAAACAAATACTTGCAGCTAGAGCTTGCAATTGCATTCCCTTTTGATGCTCTACATGTGTTTACATCAACGCTTTGCGTAATGCCAAATGTCTTGAATTCACTTCTAACAGGTTCAAATAAAAGCAAAACTACCGCAAATACGAATAAACAAGGCACTCGCTTCGTATCACTGGATACAAATAAGATCTTTTGCGTTTAAACTTCAAATTTACTTTATCAGATATATTCTAGATTTATTTTTGTACATTTAGTTTTGTTTGTTTAGAAGTTTGACCAACGAAAGAAAACCCAAAATAGTAAAGTACAGTAAATTGGTCAATAAAACTTCAAAAAGTCAGGAAGAAAGTTGTTTAGAAAAGTTGCTTAGAAATGAACAGTTTTATTCCAAATTGTTAAAAAGTTCGATTCAGTTTCCTTGTAAAGCCGGCTTGAAGTAGACTCACGTTTGTAAGGTTTTCGTTTCTTGTTTGAATTGTACTGATTAATTTGTTACAGTGCAAGAGAAATCAATATCATGGCATATTTAAAAGCCTTTGAGATTGAAGAATTCCCCTTAAGGAGACATTTACGTTTTAGTTGATCTTTGATAAAATAATAAAAACATTCTCATTTAATCTTTTCTTAACTGAAAAGAGATTTGAAATTTTTAGCAACGGTTTTGCGAAGCAGATAAGTTTGATTCATCAGCAAAATTCCACAAACTTTTCTTGGCGTTCACAGCTTAAAACGTCCGCGGTCCAAACTCAGTTATCGATCTCCAAGAAGCCCAAGACAGCTCCAAGAATCTAAAGACAGTTTATCTTTTGATTCCAAAAAGATAAGCCTCAACGAGAGAAGCCTTTAAAGATAGCATCGCTCGAAGTCTTTCCTCATATAAAGCGCTTCCTCAAGCTTATGTAAACAACATTGAAGATTTTAGTTAGAGGGTCCCCATCAAGCAGGTGTTGAGTTCACAAGCTATGAGACGGCAAAAAATGCGCTGGTCTGTAACTACCTTGACGTTCATAGTATTCTTGACACAAAACATCCCGTACCTTCTTCAATCAAAACAATATCATTGAGACTGATTCACAACTATGTCCTCGATGTTGAAGCTTAGTAGGTAAAGATCTAGAATTCCTGTTTAGACGACAGTTGATACACAAGGACATTTCGAAATATTTTTTTCTTTCGTATCTTTTCAAGTTTGTAATTCTCACACCTTTTTCAGTATAGAGAACAAGACGTTTACAGAAACATCTTTTCAAACCTGACGCTGCTAATTGCTCATTTTAAGTCCAATTCAAACCATTATTAATATTAATATTGTAATTTTTGCTATTCTGACTTTAACAAAAACATCGATTCTCGATGTGGAGATGACGGATAATGTGTAACAAATCTAATTCAGGAAAGAAACCTTGAATGCACTGTTTATGAAAAACACAAGTATTTTTTGTAAACAATTCCACTCGCTAAAAAGTCGGCTAAAGAGCTAAGTATCTAAGTCATAGTTATTTTTGTTCGTTTCGCTGTCGATGACAACTCGGTACGAGCTGTCTTTCAAACATTTTTGCCACCAAATCTTATCAGAATGAAGAAAGGATCTGAGAAGTTGTTAAGGAGGTAATATGGTGGTTGCTTTGTGACGAGATTTGATATCAATAAACGACGTGGTTGTTTCATACCCTCAGGTTGAGTAAGTATTCTTAAACAATAAGGTCAATTTAGAAGCCCACTAAAGTGAAGTCTTTCTTCGCCCTTCTTAGAGCGAGAGACCTCAATTAAATATGCTTTGTTCGTTTATCTAGGATCAGTTTCTGGAGATAAGGAGAGTGGAAGGATTCTAGTGAAACGTGGCTACGAAAGGCACCTGATGAGCCAAGCATTACGTACTCAGCTCTCTTTGGCGGCTTATTTCATAAAATGACTTTTAAACAGAGTTGAAATTGTCTTGTTTATGCGACTGCCAAACCTCCCGGCCTCAAAGGCTCGCCCGCAAGATTTAAATTAAAATCAAAAAAGTATCAAATGATAAGAAATAACTGAATATAGATGTTGAACAATTTAGCGGCATTCGCGAAGTCGAAATCTAGACTAAATCTCGTACGAATTGTGGTGCAGTTTAAGATAGAATCACAACTGATCAATATATATCGAAGTTGTTTTAGTGATGTTATCACTTAGTTAGTTTCCTTACGTGAAGTTTCAGATCATAATCTCGACTAAAAGGCCCTCATCAAGAGTAGTAATTGAAATTGGAATTGAAATGACAGAGAGTTCCTGACGGTGTTACAACTGAAGATAAGATTTTTTCACATCAAAGTTTGAGTTTATGGGGCATGAATTGTAGGGACAGATGAAGATGAATCGTGGGGACACATGTACTCCGAAAAATTTCTGAAACTTCGGTATTCCTAATTATTGTCATTTCTTTCAAATAATATAATTTAATCATTAATAGTTTTTTTATTCGATTGAAAAGAATATAATTCTATTTAAAATTTGTTGTGGGAAACATCGTTGATTTTTGGGATGCGTTTCTTCCGAGTCATGCCGAAGAATATGTTGTAGTAAGATGTGAATGCATTTCTTATTTAGAAAATACTGCAACCATCAATATGTTTATACAATTGGGGAAAATAGCAACTTCAAAAACAACGGGATAGAAAGCATTGTTGAAATATGTATACAAAGAAATTACATAAAAGAAAAATAGTTACTCGATTCCTGTCGTTGTCCTTTAGTTGCAAAATAAAATAAGAGAATTCCAAATGTTAGCTCTTTTTTTTTTCTATGAAAAAATGTTCGCTCAATGTTGGCAAATTCTTATTTGTACTTGTATCTTATATTTTAGAATTTTTGAGTATTTTTTCCCGTTTTGTTTTGTCTTTTTGTTTTATTAATGTTTGTATATAAGGTTTCTATCTGTGTAAATTATCAAGTTAGAATAAGTAGTGTTTGTCTTTGTGGACTACGCAATCATCGGGTATCCCTTCGCTTAGGTCACACCGATGCCAACCACAACGTGGCAAAAGCCCGCCAAAAATTACCATAAAAAAGTCCATTGCTTTTATTTGAGTATATATTATCACGCTCTTACTAAAACGGCTATTGATATTCGGTCTATGTACTTCAAAAGTAATGTTTTTTACACATCAAATCTTTTGTTCTCTTTGCCCGCACGTTGTTAAACAAAGGCTCGCCGTTTTAAATTCAAAAGATGACTGCAGTCAGTTGGTGATTAGAGTCTGCAGATTGGATATCCCCATTGAAGCCTTTTGAAACCTGTTAGGACATATATATCGTACAGAACTTCGCTTCCATTCATCAAAATGATTAACAATGAGATCCCAGGTGACATTGTGTTCCAAACTCTCACGGTTAGGCTCTGTTAATGCCACAAAGTCTTTCCGGAAAAATGACCTATTTTTCATAAGCTTCAAGAAACTCAACTTTCCTAAATTAATCAAAAATATCGAGAGAAAAAAAGAAGAAAAAGTTTCAAGCTTCACCTTATTTTGAAGATGAATTAACATCATCCTTTTCAAAAAGACTGTTTCTTTGGTCTTATATTTAACAATTTTCTCCCTAGTAACCGGTTTATTTATTTTAGTTATTAGCTAAGCTCATACCGAAGTCTATTTTCTTTTTTCCACTATTTCTCTCTCTCCTTTTTAATCTCGCCAGGTAGTGTATTAGTTGGTGAGCGATCGGATATCAAAAACTTGGTTCAAGACTATTGCACTTTTGATACATTTATGCTCTTCACAAAAGGCAAGCTTTCGTCGCCTAAATAAAGATTACTTATTTATTTCTTCATCTATCTCCAAATTGTTCTTTTTTTTCATATAGCTATATTAATATTATTTCGGAAGTATTGTGATCTCTTTTCTTTCTTTTCGGTTGTTTAAGTTACTCGTAAAGTGTTTGAAGAGTCCAAGCTCTTTTACCCTCGTAATTTACAGTTCTTAATGAGTATTACCAAAGTATCTTTTACTAGTGCGATTGTGTTAGTAAATTAAGATCATATTTCATTTTTAAACGACCACAGATTGTTTTAAATGACATTTTATTGTAATTAGGGAAAAAGACCCAGGGTACTTATCAATTGTATGTATTTTGAGTAAGAAAAACGTCATTAGATGAACAAAACTTGGCAAATTTTGTCATTATACACTTGTCAAGATAATGAGCTGCAAGCAATAAAATCCTGCTTGTTTTCAATTTCTTTCACGGTAGCGTCTTTCTTGATTTTTTTTTTTTTTTTTCTCTCTTTTTTCTTTTTTTTTTTTTTCTTTCTCCATCTTTCTCTTTTTGTCACACTTCTTCTTTCATTCTCTTAACTTCTCTTTCTTTTTGCAAAAAAAAAAAAAAAATACTTTGCACTTTAGGAAAATACATCGCGAATCTTGAATATTTATAACAACACATTTTCCAAGGATAAAGAAACACCTTTTAAATATGTTATAAAGTGGAAAATTCCCAATAAGCCAATATAATTGTTATCATTAATAAAAACTTCGCTGTTATTTACCACATATATTTTCTACGATGATGATACTTCATTGTGATGTATTTTCGTAGCAAATGAACAATTCGCTTGGTTTAGCTAGCTTATTTGATCAACCAAACAAACACATGACACACCTAATTTAATCATGATAGAAAAATCTTGATCCAATTTCGATCATTTTAACATCAATTTTAAGCACGAGTTTTGATATTTTTTTATGTGGCCATGGTGTGACGTCCCAGCTGGTCCGAAGTTAGTTGAGTGAATTTTGACTGCAATTGTCCAAGTATGAATAAAACAATTATACAATTCTTTAATTTTTGTACTTACGTTTTGTTGTTCGTTGACTTAATCTTAGCAATGATTTTCTAGACTTTTTCAGTTAAATATCTCGTAGATGTTGAAGAGTTTGACTTTTCAGGTTACCGTAGACGGGGTACGAAATACACCACACGACTCAGTGAGTGAACCTTTTTTGTGTCATCTATTTATAAGAAAGTTGTTTCAATATTTTTCAATTCAAAACCTATTAACATATATACATATTTTTGCCTGTTGAAAGCTAGTAAAATGGTAGTCATAGAATGGATAGTTTATTTGTCCTTGAACAATGTGCGAAACTTGCTCTAGGGAATGTTGGCGTCGATTTGTTGATCATTAGTCATAGATACAGCATTCACAGTTTCTAGGTAGACAATTCGTTTGAAGTAGGTTGCAAGCAACTTTGCATTTTTAAAAATTTATTATTTTATATACCTTCAAGCATAACTTGTACATTAAAGTTTCAAAATAACCCTGAAAAACTACGTTGCTGGGCGAATAAAAATTTCCTGTGAAAAAAAACATTGTTGATCGAGACATGAAGGAGTTGAATAACTGTGCCAATTAATTTTGTTGAAGTCAAAATAAGAAGGATTAAGAAGTTAGATCACGTTAGTTGAAGAAAGCAACATTTAGTTGACATATTCCTTTGTTAGCAGAAAAGCGGAACATTTACTGAAGGTTCCTAAAACTACGTTTATTAGTGATCTTTATTCAGTTATGAAAGTCTTTTTCGCAACAACGACAATACTAGGGAATATTGAACATCCATTAGTAAATACTTATAAAAGCCTTTTGGCGATCTTACTCCCGGTTAATTTTGCTTCACGAAGCAGACCTTGTTTTCTAACATTCTTTGGTGCTTTCTTTGTTTTTTTCTTTCTTTCCTTCTCTATTTCTTTCTCGCTTTCTTCTTTCTTGTTCAATTCTATAAGATAATGTTGCTTTGATTCTTGATCCTAAGTTCGGTTTTTATCGTATTTTCGTTCGTTCTTTCTTTCCTTCTTGTTTTCTCTTTCACTCTATCTTTCTCACTTTCTAATTCGATATTATCTGCTACTAGGATACAGCTGTTGCTTTGATCCTACGACTAAATTACATTTTCAATAGTATTTTCAAAGTTAATATTTTATTGGGGTTGTTTACACAACTATCATTTTCATTTTTTCTCGACCTTTCGAGGTTCATAGTCTTGCTTAAATGTTAAGCATGGTGGTTGGTTTATTCTGTCAATCAATCAGTGGACAGTTCGATATAAAGTTGAATATCAAAAGAGCAGCAAAATGAGCCCGAAAATTAAATCTAGAATAAGAGAAGGGCACACGCTCTTACAAAGACTTAATTGAACTTTAAAAGATGTTTGATTCAAAAGATATTTTTCCACCTCATTGTGATCTTAATTCCTAAGCTTCCTAGGCATTGCCTAGCAACAAGCAAAGACTAGAGAAGAAGCTTTGAACATAAAGATTTTAAAAGCAAAACATATGTCCAAAATAAGTGGGGGGAAAAGTATATCAGTCAGATAGCAAGTTTGAGAGATATGGCATGAACAAGGGAGAAAAAGACAAGTCGTACGCCTTGATCGAATCTTTTTATCAATGCTGAAAAAGCAGATTCAAACAATAGGAAACGTGAATAGAATAGGATATGATAAACTTATATTTATAATATCAAAACTTTATGAAATCACAAAAAATATACTCTTTTGGTTGATTCGTTTTTGAAGGTTAATGTTAACTTTTTCTCGGTCACGAGGTATATGAGCAGCCTATAATTATTGGCTTCCCTCGCCTGTCTGTTTTGAAATCTTTTCTCAACCTTAAGGTTATTAAAACTCACAATACCCAAAATATCACCCCACTTTTAACAATCTCATTCAAGCCTTAGACAATTAGGAGTTTTTTTTTTATACCTTCCCCTTAGAACAAGTTCTGTCTATTCTGTCAATTTGACCTAGCAACGCAACGCTACGTGATCTATCACGGAAACAATTGACAACGTAAATGAACAATCACAAAGTGATTTTTCGTAGGATTTTAGTGATGGCTTCGTGATCATTCCAGACGTACACTGATTTTCAACCAAAAAACTGTTTAGAGTCAAATTAGACACATTATTGGAGTATCTTATTGAATTATCAGAAACATGAGCTTCCTTAACACAAAAAAATCACGAGTGACACTGATAACGGAACACTATAGTACTTGCACAACACTAGTTCAATATATTTTATGTATTGCTCATAAGATGGTAAAGGTTACGCCGGACTCCCGGGGATATTATTGATGTGAATCAAGTGCATAGCGGTAAAACAGTCGGCGATCGCTTAGTAAAACTCGCTACACACTGACACCAAAAGAGCGGAACATTCATTCATTCGTGCACTTCGTTGTCGTGCACTTCGATGCTTCTAGAGTTTTGTCTACTCAAGTTTTTTTTCCTACACTGACATCTATTTTCCGTTCGCCGCTATTATTTATCTTATTGAGAAAAAGAAGAAAAAGAAAAAAGGGATGATATAACGCGTGCTCTGATTGGCTGCACACAAAAAAAAGAAATGAATGACGTCATGCGAAGTGAGCGCGCACACGTTTTGCAAAACTGATGATGTAGCAAAATGAGCGGGTTTATATGTCTTCATCTGAAGTTTCTTGTTTCACTGAAAAATACTTAAAAAGGACTGAAAAGTTTAAAGATTTGCACATACGAAGATTATTAGCAATTTTATAAATGTTTAAATGTTCCTGGATTCTGTTATAAACACTTTCACCAAGCATGCACCTTCATCTAGTTATCAAACACTGACCTTCCAGCAATCAATAATAACAATAAAAACATTTTTCCAACTAAAAGACCGTTATGACTAGAAAGAATACTCGTCACTGAACATACGCACGTGCTCATGAGACATGATGCTCCAATCATCAAAATAATGAAGACCTCTGATCTATGGTACAGTATGCAAACTCCATGCCAATGTTTTCTTTCGCTTCCTATGGGAAATGGGATATGGGAATAAGAATGGGATGGCGTCTGACTTTGCCCGGCTCAGTGAAATCGTAAAGGTCGAATTACACGGTACAACTTTTGCTTACAACTAGTGTTGCATGAAATCTGCTTACGCCACGTTTACAACATGAATTGCGTTGCGTAAATCAACCCTACGACTTGTTACAACTGTTGTGAGCAAGCTATAGGGTTGATTTACACGAAGCAATTCGTGTTGTCAGTAAGCGTAGCGTAAGCAGATTGTATGGGACAGTTGTAAGCAAATGTTGTGCTGTGTAAATCGACCTTATAATAAAAGAAAAATGTACGTGACTTTGGAAAAAAAAAGTTCATAACATATTTTCCTTGGCCTCCCTCAGGCTCTTGCAGTAAGAACCAACATGTGAGCCGGACTATCATTCGGTTGTGTTATTGCAGATGTTGTCGCTGGTACCTGTTTTCAGTAAGTGTGCAGTGAAGTGGCATACAAGAACAAGAATATGAACAGGAAGTGTTCGCCCGTTACTATAAAAAACCTTATTATGTGAAGTCATGCATTTGCCATCATGTCTGAGGAGAAAGGGTGTGCGGTTAGTGCCCTGCACCTTCTTTAGTCTGCTTTCTTGCAAACAAAGGAGGTTTAAGCCTCACGCTATGTACTCATTAAACAACAAGAGCTGAACTATCAATAGGTGAACGTTTGAATAAAAAGTCTTAATAGTTTGGCGCCGGGTTCCCCACCTGTAAAAGAGGCGTGTATTTGAAGCAATTAATTAAGACCTACAGCTTCAAAAATTAAATACATATACGAAAAAACGTTATAAAACCAAACGAGTAATCGAAGGCAATTACTAGTAACCATCCTGCTCAGTTCTCCTGTGCATTTCAGGCGATCCTGGAATTAGCTTTGCCTCAAAAATTGCAGCAAAATTAATGTAATTCGAAATATTTTTTGTAATATATGATATTTATAGCGAGTGTATGCGAGAACTGATCTGTTTTGGTTTTCTTCAGTATGAGACATCATTGTGTGCATCGTCTACTTCAATGTCTGCGAACGTGTTACGATTTTACGATGATGGGCGTCGATGATGCTTTTCAAACTGTTTGTAACCAAGCAGTTCTTAGAGGTGTAAGAATTTAATCGCACATGCAATCTCTAAACAATCCTGTTTCATTTAATTATTTTATTTAATCTGGAAAACAAGTTTGCTAGTTGGCACTTTAGCGATAGCTATAGCGTAGTTTTAATTATAATTAGCCTTAATTGGCTGATATTAGACGTCTATACTAAGCGGCTACTAGTAACCTGCAATATTATGAGGGTATAAAAAGGCACTTCTGGTCATTATAAACACGTGTTTTACAATAATGATAGTTATTATTTTCTTGTTTCTTGTCACAACTGTCTGCCCTGATGAAGAGCAAGTTGCTCGAAAGTTCGGTTAATGAATAATGAATTTGAACACGGCCTACGAACATCTACTTAATGGCGGATAGCTATGTTAACGATAATCCCTCATTCTCAGATAAAGTGTACCAATAGCGTTCGGAAAATCGGGGGAAAATTTCGATATTGAGCTTTATGACGTTACTTCGGTAATCACCCAACGTTTGAGAATACTGACACAAAGTTTTGTGATATAACATTTAATACTTTTAAAGTTAAGACTATTTTCATAACCCCTTCTTTGACGTCACTATTTCAGGGGAAAAACACACTCCGTAAAATCGTTGAAAATAAATAATTACGAGGATGTAGTAACTGAATCAGTAGTTTCCAAAAATGCCAATAGGAAGACCTTTTACAAGTTATTTATGCCGACTCGGTGACTGAGATGATGGTAACTCTTGTTAACTCTCGATATGATATTTTGAGTTTGGAGCGTTGTTATATGAGTGTTTGATTGATCCTCTTATTCTTAACCCTTCCAGTCAAACGTCTACTTGAAGACTTCTTAGCAAAAGCCATTAGGATACCGGCAATTTTGAGTCTTTTGTTCAGAGAGTCTTTGGTTCAGAAAGTATTTGATGAAATTAAAAGGGAACTGAAAAAATAGATGAACTCAGTGGTAATAAAACTTTGTTCCTGTAATATATAATTTTTTTGAGCTAAATTATGCAGGACCTCATGCACGAAAAGCCTCTCTGGATGTCTGTAAACACCGTATTGGATAAATTGTCACATAGGTGGAGTATGCATAATATAAACTAGCTAACGTTGCCTAGGACTGAACGGAAATATCTAGTATCTGTTTCAGGGTATCGTATTTTTGAAAATATAACTATATTATGAGTATCACAATTTACAAAAAAAAAAAAAAAAAAAAAAAAAAACACAAGAGGAAGCAAAGAAATAAGAATAAAATACGATACTCGGAGTGAGCGCTTTAACTTTCACTATCACTTTTCTCTGACTATTTTCCTCTCCTCCAAAAAACTGCTGAAATAACTTTGTAGATCAGTCAGACTCTCTGATGCCAAGAAAAGGCAAACTTAAAAGAGTGACCTTAAAAGAATAAGGATATTTTGGACCATTTTTCTTTTTTTCTGGGTTTCCTAGAAGAACACGTGCATCGTACAATAAAACAACAAGCGCTTCAGGCGAGATGCAAGCATTTCAGCATCCTTTTCTTGTTTTTATTATGTTATTCTGATATAAAAAATTAAGCAATTTTACAGATACTAAGAACGTATTGGATATATCTTAAATACTGGTGTATCTTTTGGACAAACTGACAACTGAGTATTGGATTATAATAATATGATTATTGAGATGGGATATACTACTCTATGAATGCTTTCTAAATATAATGCTTCGATAACTGAAGTATTTCGAAGTGTATTTACAGTGTATTAGAGACTATTTGTATTTTTCAAAAATCAAATTCTAAATTCCAATTGGAATGCAGTGGAGGAAGAGCCACTCGGTGGATTCCACTCAGTGTTGATTCTCATTCATTTTATTTATTTATTTTGTATTATTTATAAGAATGCACGCGAATTAACAGTGGATTCCACAGAGTGGCTCTTCTTCCACTGCATTCCAATTGGAATTTAGAGGTTGATTTTTGCGGAGGGAGGAAAAACCGGAAAAAACCGGAAAACCCCTCGAAGCACAGGAGAGAACATAAGAGGGTGCGAAATTGGCAAACTCAGGTTTTTATCTTGTCAATTAGAAAAAAATATTGCAAGTGAAAGCCCACGTCTGCACCCCAAATAATCTACTGTAGCTATGACTCCTGGCGATGAGGACACAATACTGTCATTTTGAAGGGATCTGATTGGAACAGGAGAGTCTCCTTTTTACTTAAATGTTATAAAATGTTCAAAACTAGGTAAGAAAACTAGACCTTTGTTGAATTTGACTCGGTATCGTAGCACCTTCAAAAATATTGGGAACTGAAAAATATAGTTAAGTATCTCACACTATGACAAAAAAAAATTGCTAAACGTATCACAACAAGTATGACAAAAGGGAATGCATCTACTTTGAATTCTTGGCGTCAAACGGCAACTTAGTTGTACCCAATAGGAAGAGATGCTACCCCACAACTGCTGTCAAAGGATCCTGAATAAGAGAGCTGTCCATCACGAACTGCATTGTTAAGAGGATACGAGACAGGGGCAAGAGAGCGAGGACAATGAATGTTCCAAGCACAGGAATAACAGTGGGAAGTACTAGGTGAGTGGTGGCATGGAGCCCCTATCAGGGAATGAAAAGGAGGCAAGGATGTAACTTGCGGGACATCCAGGATGTTTTGTTGATGACCGTATCCTATTTGCCCGGTAACCGCTGCATTGTACTGTGGGTTCCTCGATGTAAAAGCCGAATCCCGTAGTGTCCCACAAGTCGGGATGGTCTGAGGATCTGTTTTGTGTCTGTCGTCAAAGTTTGTGAAAGCACTGTTGGTTTCCTTTAAGGGCTTGTCTGGAGACTTTTCACGTCTTCGATGTTTCGCTCTCCTGTTTTTGAACCACACCTGGAAAAATAAGGAAATCGAACGATTAAATTTAAACTGAATCAGTGTTTATGATCAGCCTGCATGGGAAGAGGGCTCACGGAAATATATGATAATAGGCACGCCCATCGAAAAAATATGCGTTTCAAAACTGCATGCTTACATTGTAGAAATAATTTTGCACTCCGCACCTGTTGAAGTAGTTATTTATGAGCCTCAAAAGCCTTTAGTCAGTTTGTTTGCTGGGTGTTATGAGTTCGAATTTAAATCATGTAGTTCATACCCTAAGGCTATTGCCCTTTTGTTCTACCAGCTTGCATGTTCAATACCTTCGCTTCTCTACCTTCACTCACTCTCCACTCACCTGTATTCGTGTCTCCGCAAGGTTCGTGTAAGACGCAAGCTGTTCTCTTAGCATTACATCTGGGTAATGCGTTCTTGAGAACGTGTTTTCAAGAACTTGTAATTGATATGGAGTGAAGCATGTGCGCATGCGTTTAGGCTTCTTGTTCAACTTGCCTTCTCGCGTTTCAATGATGATATCTGCAAACAAACAAAATAAAAATATTCGTGAATAAAATTCGTAAATAAAATTCGTGAGTAGGTCATTTTTAGACTTTTGTTTCTTTGAACAAGAATCAGTTAGATCGTAGCTAAAAGCACCCCTAGGACTGAGTCCAGCACGAAAAAGGGGAGGAGCACAAGGGATCATTGTGCTTCATGGCTTCACGAAGTGGGTCTTTCTTTGTCCGTGAATAAGACAAGGTCTGATGAAATCCTGTCCACTAAAATGCTACAGACAAGTAGACTAGATCCAATTTACACATTAAATAAGATACCTTGGTTAATGAGGTAGTTAAGCCAGCATTGAAAGGTTTGGCTTTGTCAATACCAACTTGTTTGGTTTTAGGCCTAAGTTAAGCGACCCTTTCAGAACCTCGTGAATAATGCTAATTAACACATGTTGTTTTGAACAGTGGGATTTAAGGATAATGTTTTATACAGCTTGAAATCTTCATCATAAAACAATAACTACCCTCCCTCCCTCTTGCGCCAGAAGTAACTTGGGACCCTTTGGTAGGAATTATGATTGATGAACCTTTCATTTGGTAGCCTCGTGATTCGAACATATGGATTTTCAGTCACGAATATCTTGTGATATCTAATGCAATGGAACAATTCAAAGACCGATAGCTGAAGTGGCCATTTTGAGGTTATTACATCAAATGCGCATCAGTAAACTGCATGCAAGGCTAGAATATGCTCTCCTTAATGAAGAACTGAGGCCGAAACCACATGCATACTATATATATATTTAGATGTCATACAAAAGATTCTTGGGAAATTTTATCATTATAGAAGATTTTCCATTTTTATACATATATATTTTTATAACGAAATAACATTTAATCGATACGTTGACAAAGTCATTGTCAATTGCAGGCTCAAAAACTATGAACAAACTATGAGAGTTGCAGCTAAAACATCACTGGAATTTAGGAATCTACAAATTATGTACTGAAAACAACTAATATGCTTGACAAACAAACTGAATTAGTAGATATGAGATAGATATGATAGATATATTTTTCAAATTGATACTAAATTCAGAGACGTACTGAAGACATTCTGTCCTAGACTCGATGATTTAGTTCAGGACATTTTTGATTGCATTCGTTCTAGGTTTTGGAAAACACTTTGAGATTTTGTAAACATCAAAGCAAAATAGCCTAAATTTTCACTATTAGTTCAGTGTACTTGAACACATAGATGTTGTAAACATTTAACACATAACATTGTAAAGCAAAATTCATAAATCTTTTTGTAGTAAAACAACCTCACAACCTTTGTTTCACTCCATCTAAATTTGATAACCACGCTACGGATTGTTCAGTTTCAAATTATCTAGTTAGGTACGAATCAAGGCCTTTTTGATTACTCAGCTTTTAATAGTATTCCTTTCTTAGCATGTCACTCTTAAACAACTTGGTGATCAATGAGCTAGAACTAGAACCTCTAAAACTATAAGGAAAACTAACAGAGAAAAAAACTACGAAAATCAAACACTACTGACCCTAACACTGGTATAAAGCAAGATTTTGTCAGTGTTTTCCATCCGAGAAACAATGCAGAATCTTTAAGAACGCAATACACAGACGAGAATAAGAAAATAGCTTTAATCAAGAAATTAAGCAGCAAAATCTTAAAAGTCTTTAACGTACATGGAGTGGAGTTTTAAAGTTTTAAAGCATACCAAGAAAGTGAAAGGTACCTATATACACATCAGCCGAACTTAGCTATTGAAGAAAGTGTGATATTTTTGTTGCAGATGGGCGATAAATGTAAAATGTACAATAATGAACAAACATGGGTCTTTAAAGACCCCTTGAACCTTGAACATGTGCTAGTTTTTGCAATCCGGACACTGTTTTAGTTAGTTTACGGTCTGTTTTGTATTAAAACATCAAGATCAGGTCACTGACTCGTTTGATGATGCGACCTAGTGGAGCAGGACTCACTCGTGTTACTCGTGCGTGCTGTGGTGGAAACATCACCAAATCTTTATATACACTTTTATACACTTTATAACCTTTGTTATTTTATTGAATGCATGAATTAGAAAAAAGCTTGCTACAACGTAACCAATTATAAAACTATAAAACAAGCTTATTGAGATATTGCTTTTTTTGTGAAGCTATTTCCAAGTGGTACAAGAAAGCCTTCCAAATCCTCCATTACACAGCCATAAAATATTTAAATTGTCCACGCATTCCTAGCTTTCCAGAATTCCTTGACTTTAAACAATCTTCAAATGTTCTTCAATTTGAAATTCGTGAAGTTCAAAAGCTTAACATAGAGTTGATTTAATTTTAGTCTTTTTAAAAAGGGATTTTAGAAATTCAAGACAGATATTTGATTCAAAGTGTCCTTTTTCTTGTCCGAGCAAATCTCCATGTAATAGCGCCTGTTTTAAGCCAGTCCTAGCCAGTCAGCGAAAACAATCGAGATGAGCCTAACTGAATCACGCCTAATCTCAAAGATGAAAGATTTTCTCAAGTATTAAGAATTTACAAATTACTTAGAGCTTCTTTCTTTATCCTGTGATGAGCTTTCCTTTGACTCACCGGCGCCATCTTGTCCGTCCCCGAGGCTAGCAATGTCTTCCTATGAAGCGAAGTATGTGACTGCCTCCATTGAGAAATCTTTAATCCTTTTCTCTAAATACATTCGTTTGGCCTTTTTTGCCCCAAGCCGCAGAAGTCTTTAGTTTTAATAAGAGCAACTAACTAATATGCCTTTATATGGATCGATTAGACAACGTTGTGGCGTATCTTTTAGAACTGGACGCCTAGAGGTCATTCTAGAGGTCCTACAGCCAAGACATGCAATTGACAACAAGCAGGGCTTTGTAAAGCTGCTAGGGTTAGCGTTTGTACTCGGAGTCACGGGTCATGATAGACTCTAACCTCATTTACAGGGCTTAAAGAAAATTGAAGGTTGAACTCTGATGTTGATCTTTTTTAAATTAAAACGAGAAGCCAATACGTACTAACCTGCAAGCCGTTCCGCTAAGGACATCGCGACGGGTTTATTTGAGGCGAGTTCTGTTGTCTCAGTTGCACCAGAAGTACACTGCTCAGACTCGGGCGTCTTTAACTGTAGAAGTGTAGCGATACTAAACGAAGAGCCTTTGCCACTCATCTCTTATTTTTTCCTGTGTAATGGAATCGCAATGCGCAACGATGAGTGACCTTTGGTGGGGCCTATCCGTTCACGGGGCAGATTGGAATTACTCTAATTTATCACTGTTAAGAGAGTCGGGACATGGCATGCAGTGAAAGACCGTCAGGAAGTGCAGAATAGTCAGCTTCAAGTGCTTTCTAATTATGCTAACACTGACCTCTTGAAATTCTACTGTCTAAACTGTTGAGTGTACATTAGATTAACACATGCCAATTAACTTATTGAGCTCTCTTTGCAGATTCTTGAATGGGTTTGCCAGACACTTTTACAAACTCATGATCTTATAACTATTGCAAGGTCTGCGAATTTTTATCTTTGTTTGGGATGCGGTTTGGTCGTGATCTAAGCGATATACGATTCCTTTCCAGTCAATACCGATTGATATAACACTAAACATGTTCACACAATGAATGAAATCGCGTCGCTTTTGACATTTCAGTCCCACTTGTATGATTTATTGGTGTTGCGTTTGCCAACACCGGAGCCCGCCCATGTAAACTATAGAACACGTACGAAAAAATACCAAAACTGCTAACAATACCTTGTTCGGGATGTAAACTGGTGAAGAACTCAGGAAATGGAGGAAAACTTTCTATGGTACTAAGTTACAATCGAGCCGATGTTGGAGGACGGATGAACTTGATGCTTGTTCTGAGGGAGCGTACGGTACTGACCACATAGGGAATCCTCGTGCGCATTAAAAGAGCGGTCCCCACAACTTTCTTTAATAAGAAGTGAAGACAGAAGTATGGTCCCCATTCGTGACAAGCAAACAGCGGGGGCCTTGTGCCCCCATAGTTGAGCCACAGCAATTAACAGTTGGACCCATGGGTTTTGTTCTTTCTACATCAACATCTCCTGAACATTTTTCAGGTCAAAGCGACACAAGTTCTAGATTTGTTGAAGTTTCTTATCGCTCAACTCGGATTAAAGCTATGTTTGCATGGAATTGTTCGTAAGCTTAGACCCGGCTTGGTTTAAAGTAAAATAATACCTACAATGACACTGATTGATGGCATTATAATCTTTGAACCAACAATGATTTGAACCTGTAGGGATCGCCACACATCGTTACTGTACATTGTACAAAAATTATGTCTTAGTAACAATTCTTTTACTCAATAGGGTAACTTCCCTTTAACCAGGTAGACAGGAGCATCATTGAGAGTGATTTCGTTTGAACCGAGATAGACTTCTTGTCGGAAATAGTTAACTAATGGTTAATAAAAGATAAATGAATTCACATGTTGTCTGTGAGATCAAAGAAACGTCAGTCAGACAAAGGACAAAAGACGTGCTTCAACCCTACTTGCTCAACTTCAAGAAAACAATTTAGACACCCATAAAATCATTACCAAATCCTATAAAATCATAACATGACAATCGAAAAAGGATGTTTTTGATATTTTGATATTGTGCACTTGAAGTCAATGGCTAGTTAAATATGCACAAGGGGAATGATATCTCCTTGACTCGAGTATTTTCAGCTTAGTTTTTGGCATATTTTGGTGTAGTAAGAATTAATTAGTGTCAGTTAGTGGACGAGCTTGTGGCATGTTGGCGGAAAACCACTTGTGTTTTTGAAATCTTGGAAATGTCAGCCATTCTTGCGTAACCAGGACCGCTTATAGTAAAAAAATGCTAGTGCAGATACAGAAAAAAAATCGCTAAGGGAAAATTGAAACTGTTTATCACGGCAAATGCAAGAACTTGGGACATTGAAAAACCCCAGAAATATTAAGAATATCTCTTCTTTCTTTCTTTCTTTTTCAGTAAGTGGAGTAATTGAAGACGGAGTCTTTCTAGGTGTCCTTCTTTCTTTAGGGTTTAAAGTAGTTTACTGGAACAAGGATTATGGAATTAGTTAAATACTCTACTTGACTCGACCCATAGGAACCATGGCCCTTACTAATCCGTCCGCTACACTGATCATGATCCAAGGCATACTTCACATAGATCTGGTAATAGAATTACGCATAATCCGAGGTCATAAATCATTTCATAAATCATCTCTTGTCAGCTCTTGCTGGGTTCGTCCAGTATGGCAGATCGCCCTTACCGGAAGACATTAATCATTCGATGGAATGTTGACGGGAAGGTTTTCCGAAAAAGTGTATGTAATGTAAAAACAAAGAATTTTTCCGTGAAATTTGTACTTTAATAGCTTTCGAAAGTGACTGGGGTCATTAAAAGGGGGCAAATATGTGATCACTAAAGAATTCGAAAACATTTCTCAACGACTTCTTGAATGTTCAGGACTGTTCGTGATTCAAACGCACACTAAGTACACTAAGTGAATGTTTTTCGGCAAAAGCAAGTCTTACCCAGTCACATGGACTTCGTATCCGGTCTATCTTCTTGAGATCCCATTAGAGATATTTTGCGATTCCGACTTCTTATGATATTTAAATCTGAGATAAATTTTACGATAAATTGATTGCGCACAGAACTATTCTGATGATCAGGAAAGCGTTTTAGGATATCTATTATTAGCTATTATATAAACTATTATAACATGCAGATCTCATTAAGCTAGATCACCGTAAGGACATAATTCCTTAATCTGTAAACAAGTTCGTGGGAAAAACCGCTATGTTCTAAGGGCCGGGATAGGGATAACTTTACCTTGGTTCGATGCAATATGCTGAACACGTATTTCAATTCCCTTCCATTTCCTTTCGGTCTTGTATTAGCTAGATTTTTTGTCACCAGATCGGATGGTTCATAAATATGTCTAATGCCCACTATACATGATCAAATCTTACTGCTGTTGCAGCATTTTCTGATGACATTACTTGAAATATATTTGGCATAGGATACTCACATTTTCGAAGCATCTCAAGTAGCCTTGAGTAGCCACAGTTATGGTCAATAGTTACACAAAGAAAAGATTTGAAGGCGTGAGGAAGGTACGAAAAACTTTGCCGACTGATTGAGACATCAGTGACCCTTTAGGTTTTGGTGATATATTCTCATGGTTAAGGGATTAGCTGTGTTAAAACACACAGGTCAAGTTTACGGATCAAGCCTTAATACTTGTATGTACATTGGAAGGGATTAACGCCATTGATAAACTCCTTATTCACGACCTTTTTATTTCAGTAATCTCATCACCTACAAAGCTACGGATTCAACGACGTGAGATCTTGGACATGTAGGCAGAATATAACTTAGAGTACGGAGTATTGGTCAAAGGTCTCAAACGGCGAGAAATTGGGGTAATGCCAGAGCTATATATAGAACAAAGTCTTGTCCATTCTCAGGTTCCGTTACTCCATCCCTCAACAGCAGCAAGGAATTTGTTCTGCAGTAGCTTTGCAGCAACCCCACCAAAATGTTCCTTATACTCCCCGACGCTCACCGGCTGTCCCCCTCCAGAACACAGGATTTACCTGGTCAGGTGGAAAGGGTGGAGAGAGGAGTGGATTGGAGGGGTGTCCTTAAGCTTGACTCAGTTACTGGTTGACTAGCGGCCAATAAACTGTATGGACGCCTATATACTAGCAACAAAAGACGTTTATCGGGTGCAGCAACTGGTAAATGTCTGTGAAGGGAACTAGTTAGGCCTGTCAGGACTTGATATAACAACCCAAGCCCTCCCCCTCCCCCTCCCCCTCCCCCTCCCCCTCCCCCTCTCCCCACTAGCTTTCTCCCCCTCCTCAGGGGAGGTACCCTTCTGCTGAGAACTAAGTAGAACTTGGTTATTTAACATTCATGTGACGTAATCGTCTATATTTAGACTAACATGGTTCAGTTCCAACAGTGTTCCAAGATTAGCAGGTTAAGAAGTTTCAAATAACGAGGTACCAAGTTACTTGCAAAATAGGACAGGAAGAGATAGCACTAATCCGTACTGATATATTCATAACTCTTGTGGTTTGTTGTTAACGGATTATCGTTTTCTCGCGACTGAAATTCCACGAGTATTAGTGCCCAGTTATTTCCGGTACGCCGCCATCTTGGAAGGTATTTCCTGGAGTGTACGTGATTGCTTTCTGAAAGAACATATTCCTGCCCATGCGCAGTGAGCGTATTGTACAAACATCGTGCCGGTTCATGCGTTCATACATTTTAGTAACATCTGATATTTCATTGTATCATAAATCCGGTTGTTTCACGATTCGATAAGAATTTGAGTATTTTTCTTTTTTTTTTGCCATTTTTTGTCATCTTTTTAATAAATATTTTTCGTTTTGCGCGCAGTTTTCTCATTCAGATTTAAGTACGACCTTCTCTTGAGTATCATTTCTTGTACTCTGGTAAGGCGTTGACTCACAAGGTCTGCTCTGCTCTGCTCTCTCCCAGCGCAGGATCATTTCAAATCATAACACTGACTGTCCCCAGCTTTCACGTGACGTCAAAGCAGCTCAATTTGGAGGACAAAACAAAAGAATTTCAATCTCCTGAGAATTGGAACCTATTGTTTTGTCCTCCAAATAAAGCTTCATTCCGACGTGCTGCAAGAGGTCTTTCTGATTATTTAATGTCAGCAAAAGACTAGTATATAATGTCGTACAAAAGGCAATGTCCCAATGATTGCTAGAGGGGTTGAGATTACTCCAGCCCCAATCATAATTATGTACCTCAGAAAATGTTAAGACACATGCTCTTTATGCTTGAAATAAGATCATTTATTATTAACCGTAAGAATCGATACACAAAAAATCTAGTTGATCCTGATCCCAAGTCGAGGTTATTTATTTTTGTCAATGAAAAATATTATTCTAATAATCTATATAATAATCTATACTAACTTAATTTTGATTTTTAATGTAGCAACTGAAACACACCAATTCGTTAATTTCAAGGGGAAGGACTGCGCAAATCATTCCTGCCTCACTCCTCCCCCTGGGATGCTTTCCAATATGCCCCATATCTATTTGCGCAAACTCCTCCCTAGATAACATTTGTCCCTTTACGTGGATTTAGCCCTGTCTCTATTTCATGAGAAGTGTATTTTTATTTGGATTAAGCTAAGTTTAGCTTTTTGTCACGCCTATGAAACCGATAAATTTATAAAACCAATACATTCCCAATTTTAGGACTTCATGTATCGTTATGAAAATTATTCTATCCGAAGACTGATAAAAGTGCATAGATTCAGTTACCACGCGCATATCAGCCAGTCAAGATTAGTAATGTAAATAACTATCTTATTCTAGCTAGTATCTTATTAATAGTTCTGATTTAATAAGTAAAAAAGCGAGCATCATTTATATATCGATATTCGGCACCCATGGCTGCTTTTAACCTCCATAAGTCAACACTAGATGAAAATGGCAGGACGGGGCATCTCTGTCCATTTAATATATTTCTTGATTCATTCATTTCTTTTGCTGTATCGATACAAGAGGCGTTTTGATCGGAATGTGCGTGTACGCTGTCCTTTACATTCACACCGCACGCACAAAAGCACACCGCTTCGTTAGGAGCAAGAAGAGTAGTTGGTAGAGCAATGGAGGACAAAGATTTCGCACTCGGACTGCTTATCATTGGTTCACTAATATCATCTTTACAGTCTGATTCTTGTCGTGAGTGGATGGTTGATTCAGTCGACGGAGAAGGAAACACTATACTTGGAGGTAGAAGCTGGGCTCCCTTCGACTGGTCAGCGGATTTACCGTCAGGTTTATCACCAGGCTCCTGTGTTTTTGAGCCGGATTTTTTCATTGATTTTCTTGTTTTGCGGGTTTCTTTTTCCTGTTTTCTGTACTTTGCTCTACGATTTTTGAACCACACCTTGAAATCCAAGATAAAAACGAACATGAGGATATGACTATAGGATATATTGCAAGGCCCAAACGAGATCTGGAACATATACATAAACCGTCCCAAGACCATATAGGTTGTAATAGTGTTAAGAGATTCAGAGCTAACCTGGCCACATGTAGTCAAAAGAACCGCGCACTCTAAGTTATTGCTGTTTGCATTACGGTTGTGTTCCAACCTCTAACCAAAACATTGTACCAATTCTATGTTGACAATTTGCGATTTTTTGCTCACAAAACTGATCACATCATTTTGGTCAAATATGGCGCTACTATACGTTCTCTTCATTTGGTAAAACTTTACTGTACAAAATTGTACCATTGACAACCAAGAATGGCCGCAACATCGTTAAGTATGGTACCATAATTAGTGCGGGAAATCTTAGATAAATTATATACTCATTCAGTCTAAACAAATGTCGTCATGTACCATAAACGCTTCGTGAGGAGGTAGCGGCTGTCTCGCGCACGAGGTTTCATGTTAGGTACAGAATAAATAATGTTACGCAGAACCTTACCTGTATGCGTGCCTCGGGCAGATGTGTGAAAGCCGCCAGTCTTTCTCTCATAACTATGTCAGGATAATGGGTCTTATTGAACGTGTTCTCCAGGATCTGCAGCTGATGGTGGGTAAAAGCTGTGCGCGTGCGTCTCTGCTTACCACGTGCGGATCCATAGTGCACCTCAAGGATGATGTCTGCCAAACAAAGATTCCACAGTCATGACTTTGGTCTTTTATTGTGTGTGATAATATGTTGGTTTTTATGAATAGAATATGGTATTTAAGGTGATATTTGCCCCTTAATTAGAAGAATGCGTTGACCACAGTTACGGATCCACAATTACAGGCTTTGCAAATATGCGTGTGTTTTTCTTGTCGGTGGCAAAGAAAAGACATTGCCAAACATCAGTTACATCTGTGTTGAAATCCTTTCTTGGTGATATTTGTACAAATGTTTTGGACCGGACGAACTAGCTACTTCAAAACCCGATGATTTCAATTTCTGTGGGTTAAGTTTTGACTATAAAATGTGTCCTCAGCAAACAAAGATAAAAGCTAGATTGATGTCTACCTTAGATGTCTCGTTGAAATTGTTCGCAATTTTCTGCAGCGTATCTAATTTTACTCTTATCGTGCAACTAATTCGGTACACTTTTGGCTTCCACTTTGAGTTTATTTTTGCGTTAGATAATTGAGGAAAAATATGTAAACAAGTTATTGTTGAGAGAATAAACTACAGATAGTGGTAGCACAAAAAATAATCCATGACTTTGAGAATTATTTCGCCTGCCTTCGACTCGACCACGTTGAGCTGCGTCATTCGTAATTCAGCTCTTCAGATGCAAGCAAGGATGATTTGCCCCTCCAAATTTACATTGATTCATTTTACAAAAGCAAGTGACCGACGAATGCACGTTCGTTAGCTGTCTTACCTGCCAGTCTCTCTGCAAGCGTTAAAGCCCCATTCGATACATGTGGGTTGTTCTCTGGAACATCTAGAGATGGAGGCGAGGCCTTTGATTCGCTACTTAGGATGTTATCAATTGTAAATGACAGGGAGTTTGTTGATGCAGGCTTCGTCTTGTCCGCCATTTTTCCTACACTGACGTCTTCTGGGTAAAGCTTGTGATTTGTGGAGTCAAACTTCACGGCTGTCAAAAAATAAAATAAAAGAGAGACTCAGTAAGATAATAGTCATGGAACACTCAAATTGCTATGAAATATCCAGAGCGGAAAACTCTTAAAATCGTTCTCAGATTGCATGTATGTTGATGAGGAAGATAGATGCTGTACACTGGTCAGTGGCGATGAAGCATGCCTGAAGAAATACGTGTTATACGAGGGCTAATTTATCACTCTAGTTTACTAGACCTGACGTTAACGAATTGCCACTTAATTCTATCATCAAACCAAACCATTTAACCCTCAAGAAACAAGGAAGCAAGACATCCCCTCAGACTGGTCCAAGTATCTATTGACCTTCTAAACGCCTGTAAACGTTTCAGTTCAAACCGCTTGGCTTCTGAAGGACTCGTTTTCTTTCATGAGGAGCAGAGCTTGTTAGTTCTTACTTGAATCAGGCTTTTTAGATACAATTACAGGCGCTTCTGATCCTTTTGTCTGTTTCTTTGATCGATATTAAAATCCGATAGACTCGAATGAATTCTTTACCACACGACGCGCTAAAGGATGAAAGTCTGGTGGCAGCATCTTATGCGATATTGGTGACACTTCTAAAAAAATCCCAAAATACTGAATAAAGAAATATTATAATAATAAGCTGAGGAATCCACCTTAGTATCTGTAAGGTGCAATACAGATTTAGATGGGGCATGATATTCAATCCCTAATCTTTTAATCAAATACATGAAAAAATTGAGATTGTTGCAAAAAAATTCTTCAAAAAAATCTTTGAAACCATCTTCACAGATAACCAGAAACAAAAACTAAATTTAAGTATTCCTTTTTGTTTTCAAAATGTTGATGAATTGCTGCGTATTTTTAGCGTCTTAATCGATGTTAATGGATTAACAACGCGTTAACACTTCAGTTTTTTGTCTTTTCATCGCTGCGGGAGTAAAGTAAATCCCAAGAAGCCCGCACGTTTGGTTAATCTTTTGTGACTGGAATCCTCAACGCTATTGAAATAACCCCAGACGGTGCTGATCAAAGCGTTAATTCTCACTCCCCTCCTTAGAGCCGGTGTTTGCGGACGATAGTAAAATGTCAAACTGATTGATCGTAACTTAATTAGAGCCAAGTATACCCCACCTAAAGATCCATTGATCTCTAAACTAACAATTAATTAGAGAGATGTTATCGTGTGTTGTAAGATACAAATCGAGATACTTCACCTTATGGATGCGTCAAATCTCACCACACAAACCAAAAAGTGGTTTGTAATAAATAGATAGCAGGTTGTATTTTCTGGGATTCTTGGTCTATATAGTTCACCCAAAAAGAGCAAATCAAACTCAGTGTGGTATAGAGATAAATAAATCCTAAGATCTCAAGCTAACCACTTCCTCAAACTCACCTTTTGAATTTCCAAATCAAACCCGATTTCGCGATATAATTTTTTCGTTTTGTTTTACGATCAAATCTTAGACTACACTAAGCCTCTCAGATATGAAAAGAGTATAAAAGAATAAAGCAAGATATAGTCTAGTTTTGTCAATCTCCTCTGGGATATCACTAGTAGCACAGATCGTATTCCCTCTGCCGTATCTCATCACTTGGATAATTATTTCAGAAGCGGATTATCTTGAAGTAATAATTCAAAAACGAGTTCGAAAATATAGTCAGTCTGTCCGACTGCACTCCAAGATCTCTGATGAGTAATGACATTATGCCAAAAGACAATAAAACTTTGCTGTATAGTTGTGGTCAATAGAGAGTCATTATCTCATTGGAATAAAATATATTGAGCAAGCAATAAATCTCGCCACTTGACTTCAAATTTCTACTAAAATGGTCATTAAAGGGTTTAAAAGTGCACCAGACTGGCTTGATGAAAACTATACAATGACTTTAAAAACTAAATACTCAGGAATTGGCAGTGTTTTTCCGCGCAAAGGAGGGTCAGTAACGCTTCAGGAAGCATATAATTCACTGTAGTTTGATTACTGTGCTGAATAGAAGCACTGGCTTGATGTTTAGTTAATCTTAAGCGGGAAATGTTTGATCCGATAATTTCAGCAAAACTCTTAAATAAGATTATCCCGGTATGAAGGAAGGAGAAGAACCCCCAGCCTTGCAACTGAGAAAACACACTTACGGGCCGACCCTTGGAGTTCAGTATATTTTAAACCTCTAATATTAACGATAAAACGACGCCTTTTGCCGTGCCTTTTGAGAGCAATCTGACTAAATGTGTACTCGTTATTACAGTACATTCATCGAAGATGAAAAAAATAGTTTCGGACGATAGTTTCAGTGTTATTCATACTCGTGAAGGGTTCACTGAAGAAAGACTCTTAGAAAATGCAGTGTTGATACAAGACAGTAACTTAAAACAGCTCAACAACTATACCTATGTATATATAATATAGTATTCTACTAGTAGTACGGAGTTGAAATAGGAAGAAAAATCTAGCAAAGACTGATTTGCTATACCAAGCACTCAAACGGTACAAGATCTACGTTCCATGCGCTTATCTTTTAAAAAAGCTAAGTAGCACGAGGAGTCTTAGGAGTCAGGCAGTGATTACATTAAAAGCAAGAAGAGAGATGTAAACAATATAAACAATATATCATCTTCGTTGTCTTTTTGCGATGGTAAAAACATTAACGTTTATACACTAGAACTATTTTGATACCTTAGCAATTTGGAGTTTCTCGATGCTTGTCTCAGTTCACCTTCGCTCAGAGAAGTAAGATGTTAATACAGACACAGAAAGCGTAGCTGTTTAGCAAGAGGGCTACCACTGTTCTACACTAGTCGAGCAATCCTTTGAATATGCTGAGCGGCAGATAAGCATGGCCCAAGCGGTTTTACTCGCTATTAAATAGCATACTGTGGCATTGTGGTCTCAGTATTCTATCCTATTATCCAGGGTGTTTGGGGTGGGTGTTTAGTGTTGGTTTTCAAGGTGTTTAGAGATCACACGGGCAGGCAGCTAGTTAACACCACAACATCATCTTCTCCAGAACCCATTTTGGTGGCTTTTTTATTCCTAACCACTATCGACTGCTTTGACCACTCGATTTTCTATAATTGAGCTCGACTATTTTGTCTTTGAACGATAATAGCCTAGAATTAACCTCTTCCGTATTTTTTAGAAACCCCAAAATGTTTTCAAAAGAAAGGAATGTTCTGGTTCTTGGTTTACAAATATTTATCTTGTTGGTGTGAACATGATAAAGCGATTTCCTTCATCGGGAGACCAACAGGGTTTTACACCTTGGTATTGTAAAGTATAATCTTTTGACCAACTGTAAACAGTTTTGTTTTAAGTCAACCTGTAAAATACTTCATGGTATGTTTTGCAGCAGAATTATCTATTCTTGCAACAATGGGTGCTATCTTCTCAAAGCAACACACTTGCATACAATGAACATGTCCCTTCTTTGATTCAACACCACAGAGACGATGAAAGGTAGTTTAGAAACATCTCGATACAGGCACTCACTACTAATACTACTGAGAACAGAATTTAGAGGATGAGAAAATAAGGAAAATGTTCTTTCAGTTCCAGGAGGACCTGGTTATGAAAGGGTGCCGGGCTTTTAAAAAGGCAAGACCAGCCATCATGCAATGGCGGGCGTGTTGTAGTTACTGGAAAAAGAGCCGATTTGGGCAGATTCTTAGGATATTTGCCATTCATTTGTTTGTTCATATAAAGATACATAAAGCAGACCAAATGTTCACCAAATAAGATCCAAAATCACTGGGTATACTCGTCTCTGTAACATTTGTTGTAAAATTCTGGTCTTTCCTGTATCACTTGCTCTCGCTAGTCTGAAGGTATCATTTCAGTTCTTACTCAATGAATTCATAAGCAAACGCCAAAACTGGAAGAAAGTGCATTCTCTGAATCCGATACGAAACTATTGTGTCACTATGAAGAGGATTCGCATATGGCGAGGTTCAATTCGCCACGCCTAAAAGCGTATGAACATCTAATATGCAAATGGCCTTCAAGAGTGTTATGTCCAAGGCATGTGGATTTAGCCGACTATAGTGTAGAAAAGAAAGATAATTTGGCTAGTTTTGAGTATCTATTCTAGACTTATGGACCTTTTTTATGACATCTCTCTCTCTATCTCTTAGATAACGGTGAAAAACTGATCATGCTTGAATAACAAGTTTTATTTCTTGGCATGTCAACTCAACTCAGTTACACTCTGCAAGGCCGGCGAATCCAGTCTTATCATCATCTTAAAACCACCTAGTTTTTGTCTCATGATACTATTTTAGTACTTTGCCGCAAATGTTGCGGCTCTCGGGTATTTTGAAGTCATTATCGATTTGAAAACCACAATCTTTGTCGAGTTTAAAGTGCAGGTTTCAGTCCCAGAAAGAAAGCTAGTAAACCGAGAGCCAGTAAATGAACTCATAAGAGTCCCTTTGTTGACAAACACTGAGACAGAATATCAGACTTTGAAAAAGTTTTATGGCCGCGTAAATTCTATTTTCTTGAATTTGAAAAAAGTTCAAAAACAAACGAATGAAAAGTCAGGATAAACTTACTTTAGTATCGCGAGATGTCTTGTAGAAACTCGTTGGAAACAGACTGCTTCAAAAGCAACCCAAGCAACTCAGCAACTGAAACTTTGCACAAAACGACTATGATTAAAACGTGAAGTATCTAAAGTACCGAGACAATAGTTATTAGAAATCAATAAAAAAAGATTAACTTCAGGTCTCAGATGTAAGTCGGATAAATGAGCGCAGCTCAGCGTTCCTTTAGAACCAGTGATTATCCTCGTGGAAACACATGATCTGGAGCATGACAATCATAAGCTTTAGACCATGGCTTTTTCATCCCAATTGATCCATCTTGCTTTGGTTAATAATCGGTCTTGACACTGCGCGTAATCTTAGACAAGCCTTGTAAACAGCACATCAGTAGCTAAACGATTGGGGAGGGGCATCTGGATTGCACCAACACGTACACCAATGAACACAGAGATTTTCGACACGAAATAAATAGTCTATATGTGTTCTCTTGACTTCTCTTCTCCTCCTGGCCTCCCCAGAGAAAAACTAAAGACTCGGGAAAATAGATTTTTAAGAAGTTATAAAGGATGTGATTATTTCTAAGGTTTAATTTGACGCTAACGGTAAATGTGGCATATTTACAAATTTATAATGAAATTTCTTTAGGAATTGTATGCGTTCTAGTATCTATCCTTCCGACGGTAGCTCTACATTTCTCTGGAGCACTTAAGGTTGTCAGTTGGTCTGTCAACTGATATAGTTTTCGAGGATTAAGAACACTTATACATTGAGCTGGTGGTTCTGACCGAAAAGTACTGAGCTATTCTGATTCAACATAATTACTTTATAAGCCCTGAAACTAAACGCCTTGCCAATCCTTTAATGATTCTTTCCTTCCTTCCCGTTTTACCATCTGTCAAATCTTTTAGTCCATCAAAACCTCTTGTTCAGGCTGTATGATTTTTCTTTTTAATTGGGTATCTGTGTTATCCACGCTCCAACTCCTAAGAATCAAAATAACTATCTTGAAGTCAATTATTTTCATAGTGAAGCAATAAAATCAAGACTGGATTAGGAATAATTAAATCTCTCTTTGCGGATGTCGTAGAGGGATTACTTGCCGATTCCATGTGTTGTTCAAAGCTATCTTCATCTCTTTTTCACAACAAGAATATTTCCTAAGTAGCAAATCCGTACAGGATGAAAGTTACTCTAACGGTAATTTTGATACCAGAATCTTAACCCCAGAAGATAAGCAATTGATGAATTAATAATATTTGATTATATTGATCTTGGGATTGTTGACATATCATAAATGAATTGATTTTTAATGAGAGATTTTTGAGGCCACAATTTAATGAAGATGGACGCGATTGATTCAGTTATTGTAAATATTGTACTCTACTCTTGATAAGCTGTCTGAGATACCTGTTGCAGCGGACAGGTCATTGATGTGAGAGTTTCATTTGATCATTCACTGATTCAATAACGACCATGACCATATTGTAGATATGATAATTCGAAAAGGCTGACAAATGCTCTACTATTTGAACTTCATCGATAAATCAACAAAATGCTCAAGGAAGAATGGAAAACCATATATGCTGCTGATCTTCTTAACAATACATTTGGCAGATAAAACCATCACCTCACCGGTGCTCAACAATTACCCCTGTCGAAAAAGTGCCAGAAATAGCTGCTCTTAATTCGCGTTTGACATTCAAATGAGGCAAATGGGTCCAAATGACCTACTCACCTCGCTTTGATGACTTTGTATGTTTGTATGAATCTATGAAGTTCCATTGCGTAGTGATGTAAGCAATCCTCCCATTCATTTCTCATTTTTTCACTTCCATTCACTTCCATACAATGGTCATTTATTTGTTTATCTCCAAGTTCGAACGAGTTCCAACTACCGACATACGTTAACGCGCACATATAAGTAAGTTAAAGATGAGCGCACATAGACTTGCCATCATATGTCAATAAGTGTGCGCATTGGTTGCTTCTATGTACTTGATGTTTTGTTTTAAGTGTTCATTTAAAACCGCACAGAAAAACACACATTCGCCACATGCGCCTTAGACTTCCATTTACTCAGACAACTTATCTCTGGATAGAGAGAGTCACATGGCGATAGTCCAACTGAACAGACTGAGTCGCGCGTAGTGAAGATCCTGTAAATTCTAGCTATTATATCCCTTGACATATTTTCTCTCTTTCTCTAAAACTTCGGCCAGAAAATAACCTTCTTTTAGCTGGAATTCGAATGACAGAGAAACAAATCGGTGAAACTTTCCCGAAGCAAGGTCTACAAATGGCCCGAATATCGAATATACATGAATATAGCGCTCAAATATGTTTGACCACACGTGTCAATAGAACACAGTTAAACCAAACTGAGGGTTGACATTTAAACAACTTGTGTGTTTGGGTTACCCATAGCAAAGGTTTTTACAGAACGTTTTGATTAAACAGTTTTAAACAAATAGTATTATAAAACTATTAGGGAACGAAGGTCCTCATTGTTGATCATGAATACCATGTCATTTAATACTCGAAAAGAGATTCCGTCCATTTGAAAACTTTTAAAAAGCACTTGTGTACATTGAGTTAAGCAGCATGTACAACATTAAGTACTCATTGTTTTGTCCTTCAAGACTTAAATGCTTAATAAGTAACACTAATTTGGATTTATGTAGTAAACGATATCCGATAGACAAAGAATAAGTGATAAAATCAGATCAGAAGTCAAGTTGGCAATCGTACAGACTAAACACAAATCACTAGCCACTCATTTACAGTGAAAAGGCACGAGTTGTTTTCACGCATGACGGCAAGGTCTGATCATGACCTCATGATATCATTGATAGCTTACAATACGATGCATTGCGTTGAATATATAAATATTTTAGGATTTCCAAAGTGGTTGAATGGATGGTTTAAAGTTAAAGGAATCGTGTTGCAAGCAAATTATGTTGACGAGTTGAAGTTTTAATTAGTGTCAACCAAAATGGATCTGTTTTTAATGATATCTCTCACAGAACAATAGTATCTACTAGCGCAATCACAAGCTAAAAGAAATCACTAAAAGGTTATCAGTAAGGTCATCCGTACGAGCATCGACTTCAATCCCGATAACTGATAATAGTATTACATACTTTGTGACAGAATTGAGGGAAGCTTTTAATGACCTTATTGCAACCTAAGGCCGCCATATGTTAACCATTAGAAGACTTAAAGTAAGGGAATGACTATGATAATGAATTCATGGTTTACACTCTCTCATCATCTGGCACATCATTTACTAACGTTTCTTTGTTTATGCCCGCGCAATACGTTTCAGCGGTTATGCAGTAGAGCAAAGCCTTAGAATACAACAGCTTGCTGGATCAAATCCAGATTGATCTCCTTACCAGATTGAGAGCTCAATATAATGGCCTATAGTACAAAATGGAGTACTTTAGGAACAAGAGCGAAAAACCTCAAGTCCAAGAAAACATCGCGTTGGTATAGCTAACCTGATCGATGACCAAAAACCCCGCCATTTGATCCAAATGTAAACGTAAGTCACAACACAAACAATCTCTAGACCTTTAATCATGAATTAGAATTCACTGAAAAAACTTTGGGATGTTAAAATAGCTGAAAGGTGCTTACCTGGTCATTAACGAGTGAAACTTTGACTGCAGCTTCGTGTGAGGTTAGGGACGCGACACGAGGGTCCATCTCGGGGATTGAACTAAAATAGGAGCTGATCACGTGATAAGCAGATAGTGAAGAACTTGTTGACTCAAGGATAATATCAATGGTTTTAATGCATTAATGTTTATCTGGACTGATCTCTACTGATAAATGCACAAAACAATCTTTCACTGTGAATGGAATGTTTTCCCAAGCAAGGGAGTGACGACGCATCAAAGAAATTCAACTCACGTGTGCGTTTCCGCCGATCGCGAGCATCGTGCCAGCAAACTGGGTGCTAATCGGCCGCACGGGGACTGGGCAGAAGATTTGGGTGGACAGGAAGTGGTTATACTATACTCTACAACGAGCAGAAACAGCAAAGAGTCTCTATCTGTTCAAGTACCTTTAACCTGGCGAAAAAGAAAAAAAGCAAAACAGAAATAACTGAAAGCATAAGTAGGTAAGTCAGTGTCAGTTAAGCAATCGGAAAAATCGAACTGTGTCCAGTTTCCTGCTGGAAATACTGCCTGGGAACAATTTACTGAACTTTGTCTCGACTTTGTTTCTCAGTACTTTATTTCTATATATTATATGGTAATATGACTACTGTCTACCAATTAAAAAGTCTTGTCGCAGTCCCCGCGCGACCAATAGGTACCCAAACCCCACTCGTTTCTGTCAAGGGCTAAGATCACAACAGACCATATTTGCGGCTTTGTCATTCAAAACCACTTGAATATAAGATTCTTTGTTTGAGTTGCGTCCAGTTAAATGCATCTCATTACGCCCTTCTGGTAAATAAAGACATAATCATCAAGGGAATGACGTCCCAAATAAAATGCCTTGTTACTCAGTGCCGATTGGTTTTTGCATTTGACTCGGAATTGTTTATGTGTTGGATGTGTTCTTGAGAACCGTTTATGTTTTTTCTTGAACAATAGTAATCTCACAATTTCCGCTGATTACCTAAATGTCTGTATGTAAATATAGCTTAGGGCGTTTCAGGAAGCTTTTGATAATTATCAAATCCCCATACAGTACTGTTATCAGTGGAGTACAACATTTTTACAATTCCATTTCAGATCATTCAATGCATCAAATTTGAGAGACACTTCCTACAGCTTTCATCTTTCTCATAGAATAGATTTACGTGCAGGAAGGATACAAGGTTCGTATGTCAGTACTCGTTAAAACAATTCAATGTCAAAGTTCCTTAATTTGTTATCATAAGATCGTATAAAGTTGTCATTATCGTAAACGTTGGTCGTTCACCGCAAAACTCGATCCCTGTTACTGTCAGTGCAATTTATCAAACTATGGAATTTAGCTCATAAACTTCATTAAAAATACCAGCATTCCTTCATGTTGGTTTTTAGGTCCTGTATAAATGTTTTCTTTAAGAATATGAATCAGCGTATTGTTTAAGGCCAATGTATAGACTAGGATGTTGGATTCATGGTATTAGGAGACCGTATGTTCAGAACAGAAAGCAACGAGAAATTCGGCTACAAAAACTTTATTTAAATCTATTTTTTTATGTTCCAGCTGTTATTTCAAAGGCGCTTAACCTTTGCATTCCAAAATGGATCCTTCAAGAATTGGTTTTCACTGGGTGGAAGTTAGTAGCTGTTCTCAGGCGCTGGGTTGGTATACATACTGCATGTTTATAAACTTTGCACCGTCTTTTATTTATCGTATTATAGATGTCTGGCAACTATTGCAATTAACAACGCTCAAGTTTGAAGTGGTTATTTATGATAAAGTGTTGCGATGTGAATTAGAAGTGACTTTCCCAGAACAAGGCTATGCTAACATGAAATATGGTGACACCATTTTAAAATCAAATCCTCAGATGAAACAAATCAAATGTAATTTGTTTTTGAATTTCAAAACTTCAAAGACCCGAAAAGTTTTATAATTTCTGTTAAACTGTCCAGTTCCCTGATAATCTTACAGTATCGCCCGTGTTGGAAAAGTACAATAGCCACAATGGGCATCATTGATTGGCAAAGGACAGAACTTGCAGGCCTTTCTATACTAAGATATAACTAGGTCCTAAGGACGTGCCCTGTGGCACTACAATAATCAGTGGAATATTTCTTTCATTAACGAGGTTTAAACTTCCAGAAAATATTATATACATCTTGTACTATTCGTGCTCTCTGCAATCAAGGACGATGTCAATGATTATTTTATCTTATTAACTTGTATCAGCCTGTCGTGATTCAGTAACAGGATATCGTCATTTCCGTGTTCAGTTCTTCATCAAGAATTAAAACCTTTTTACACAATTTTCGACAATCAGAATTTAGTCTCATTCAAATGTTATTCTTTTTTAGTAACCTGTTCCCCAGGCTCCAAACGCCGAGGCTGCCCGAACACAGAAGACTGGGCACAATACGAGATTGGCCAATGAGGAGACGCATTAGAGTTTGGATGATTCATCTCTCTACAAGAGCATGATGAAGTGCCAGTGTATGGACATAACGACCAAGGTAATTGACATTGACTGAATTGTATATTGGGGTAGGTAGATGAGAATGCAGGTGATGTAGGATAGCAACCTCTTGCCATCATCCATGTTGGGTCCAGGGGAATAAACGAGCTCTCGTAGGTTTTATTTGAAGATGGATCTTCGCCTTCTTTGACTTGTTTTCGATATTTAGCTCGCCTGTTTTTGAACCAGACCTGTGTAATAATATAAAACAGATATCAAGTTGAGAGAAAATCAAACAAAGCATAATAATATCCAAGAATATTCTTCGGTAATGAAGTAGAGACGAACGACGCCGGATTTGAAGCAAATGTCGCTACCTTAGATATAAAATAATTACAGATAATAACGATTCATGATTCACTATGTCTTAGTTCATTTTGGATAAATTGCTTCATCACTAAAAGAGTACGTATGCCATCAAGAAACTGAAGAAAAACCCGACTATTCTAAAGTAAAGAACTTGCCAAATTGATGATACATTGGGAACTCGATGAATTCAATTCAGTTGTCTCGTGTATGCAATACTATCATGAATTTTCGTTCGAAGTATAAATCTTAAAAGCAGGTCTTTCTGTATCATTTCCATCAACTAAACTCGGTGAAGTTATTTAATTGACTGCACCTTCCTTTGTGCTGCCAAATATTACATGGTCAACCTGTCTACCATTTCTTCTTTTGATTACGACCGACACTTTGGCAGACCCTCACTTGAAATGTAGAATTTCTCAATATTCTACCTATTTTTGCGTAAATTTTCCAAGATACCTGAATTCTTGACTCAGGGATGTTGATGTAAGCAGCAAGTTGTTCTCTCATCACTACATCCGGGTAATGAGTCTTGGAAAATGTCCCTTCGAGCACCTGTAGTTGTTGATGAGTGAAGGCAGTTCTTGTTCGTCTGTGTTTGGCTCTAGACGAACCATAATGTACTTCCAGTATTATATCTGTGGGCAGAAACAAAACACAAAAAATAAGTAAATATGTATATGAGATATGAGTCATCTAGAATCAAATTCGTGAGTGCCACCAAGAATTTTGACTGAAAGTAGGAAGGAAAGAGTTGTTAATGCACCATTCCCAAAACACAGGAATTTTGCGGATGACCTCACTAATTTCCATCAAGTGGTATTGAGGATAGCACACTTGAGATTTATATACCATGAAACTTGTTTAGTTCACCTGTTTCAATCAATAACACTAGTTGTTGAAGAGTTTATTATGGAAAAGTACTAGGTTTGGCTTAGCTGAGCTTAGCCTTGAGCTAAAAACACTTGAGAATGTTTCAATGTCAACATATAGATGACAATGGTGTCTTCTCGAGTTATATATTCGTATATCTGATTCTTATCGCGATTCCTGCACAATTTTCAATGAATATTTGTAGAATTTAGAAGAAAAAGGAGTTTTGGGACCCAATTTGATTCCTTAGAATACAGAATGAAAAGATTTTAGCCAGCCATGCAGTTGTGAATGGTTTGATCATAACAGTATTTTTATAGGTTCGCATCGAGCAAACCTGAACATAACAAGCTTGTGAAAAATATGAAAAATACCACAGTAGTTTGCTGACATGGTGAATTCGAGTTTTCTATGCAGTATTTATCACCAAGGTTTTAAACAGTTATAATATCTTCCTCTGAAGAATTATTTTGGAGCTCAAAAAAACCTCACAGTGGTCAGACTAAGCTGTATACTGACATGCAGTAAAAACAGCACTAAAATCAAAGGTTGCAAACAGAGAAAAAGTAACTGAAAATCCTGTGTTATTAGGTTTGTCTGATAAAATTTCTATTGCATGTTCAAGAGGGCTCGATGAGCTTATTTTGCAGTGATTTTAGTAGTGTCCTGACAGCCATTATAGTCTCAGTGTTGCGTGGGGAAAATGAATACCACAAACTAAGAAGATAATCCCTCAACTAACACATACCATAGCTCGTTAAAGGTTTCGTACTCGCTTAGTCAAAACAACCCAGTCGATTCAGTGATTTGGTGAGAGTTGCAGGTGAAGATGAATCAAGGTATAACAGATAACACAAGTATCGATGCAATAGGCGTGTGTTTTTTTACCACACTCTTTCAAAAAGTACCATCGCAATGTCTATTAGGGCACTTGACTTAATACACCTCTCAAGTGTATAAAAATAGAATATATAAGCGATGAATTCTTCGTGTCTCAGCTGATGTTATCCACTTGGTATAGTACAATATACTATACACTATACACTATATACAATGCACTGGTTGCTTGAGTTAATCGGAGTCATGTTTGCAAAACATTCATTTGCTAAGCCTTTCAGAATCGCAAAATATTGTAAGCATTCTATTCAGCTCCAAGAAAGTCCAACATTCTTAAGGATAAAAATTAATCAAATGATTAATTTGATTAATAATTTTTAATTCAAAGTTGTTCAAAGCTATTTTTCGATTCCCAAAGATGCTTTCAGGAGCAGCTTAACTCCTATCAAGACTAATAAACATCTCGACAGCTTAAGTGAGGGATTGAAAAGACTTGATTTTATCATTAGTTTTCATCATATTTGCTCATGCCCTCAGGCGATTTTGTGTTATATTCTCATAAAGACAGAATCAAGCAACTCTATCCCTGTCAAGTGTTTCCTCTCCACGTATTCACTGAAGAAGACAAGGTTTAATAATGAAAGTATTTTACCTGCAAGCCGCTCTGCTAGCGTCAAAGCTCGAGCTGTAGAATGAGGTTCTTGGGCTGTTCTTTCTGGATTATCGGGTCTCAATATGTTATCAATTGTAAAAGATGTACAAGGCGAGTCTGATGCCATACTCCAGTACTAAAAACCTTCGTAAGATATCTCTTGGTTAATTACTGTGATCAATCCCGAGGTTTAGTGCCCGGCGAAGACAGACTTGGTTCTTGCTGCTCTGAACGAAGCACTCTGCAAAGAATTCTCTTGAATTGTGTCTGGGTATCTCTATCTCTTCAATTGTCTGCACCAATAAAAGTAAGAGTTAGTATGACGTCATTATTTAGTCCGAAACACCTGTTATAATAATCATTATCTTTACAGGAGTGTAAAGAACCAATGGATTGTGATCTTACTAGTATTATACGTGCTAGTCATTTCCTTTAACCTGAATATTGTCTGCCCTTGATGGGAATGCCATCATAATACTTTATTAAGTATTTCTATTGGTATAACAAATGATTTGCTGAAAGATTTTGATGTGACCATCCCTCCCTCAATCGTTTTCTAAGAGGTACTAAGATGTCTAATCGGCTAGTTACTGGATGAGCTTGAAACTGATCAGCACTCACTTTCCACGCTTGTCCCTTGAAGGACTTGTACTTTTAGTAATCAAAGTGCAGGGAGGCTTTGATCAGATGAAGTGTAGGAAGTAGCTATTGCATCTGGTCCAGCTTTGCAGTGGAATACACAAGGTTAATAGTGTTCAAGCGATTCGCGATGTGAACAACTCAAAGGGGCATTAGTGACTAATCCTCAAGTATATTATATGTGTTGACTCTCTTACACATTAAAACTAACGGTGAGATCTTGTCAAGACAATGCACCAAGCCTATGGGGTTGTACAAATTATTACCTAACCATAAACTATCAACCGGGTCACGTAAACGGCACACCGTAACAGTTGTGTACACAACCAATGGATCAAAAACTGATCCCTGTATTTGCAAAAGATATTCAACCCATATGACATGTGCCGACATTGATTGATTGTGTCCTAATTACACGACAGACCTCCTTGAAGACTGCTGATGATTTTACTAGTTTAATTAATTAAGTTGATCTTATCATTCAAAGAATTGGATCCTCTATGAATCTTGGTTTTCCTATTGTATATTGTTTCATTGATTTCTTTACCAATTTGGTAATATGCCACGCCCCGTGCGCGCAGATGAAGATGAAGCTTAATAAAGCTTCCATGAAGGTGCTAATCACATTTCTTAGCTAGAATAACTAACTTAGTACATAGTAATATAGATTTAAAGAAAACTCGTCCTAATGAGCTTCTATTTGTGCGGAAGAAAACGTGGATTTTTGTATCGATGTGCGTCACAACCATACCATACCACTTCTATTCTCTTGGCATAAAAATCGTCTGGACCCTTAGGACACAAGAGTATAAACTCTTGGCATGTGTTTCTATCAACACGTTAAGCATGGCTATTAAACTTTGTCTCAAAAAGACTTTACCTTACAACCTAAACGTATGGATTCTTCACTTGACACCCATTAAAGAATTAAATCATTATCTGCAGTGCGACCAAGATCGTTTGTTTTCTTTCTTCTTTCACGTACTTAAATCCTCTACAGAAATGCCTCACAACATTCGTTAGCCAATTTGATTGACAATAATATCTGACGAGGAGCGTCGTTTAGTCTGGAAACTGTATCTAGTGATTGGAATGAAATGTCAAACATTCATAAGGGTCTGCTTTATCAGGTTTGGTCAGGACGCGTACGTTTCGATTTGTTTCTCGTGTTATCACGCTTTCCACATGCTACACTCGTGGCTTGTGAGGAAATAGAAAGTTTATTTAACAAAGTACCCGACAAAAATCCCTAAACTGTTTATTGAGTTGTATTTTATAGATTATGAAAATATGATTTCAACGTAAACAGGATTTTATTTTCTGTTTGTTTATGTTTTCATCATTCGTTGTGGAGCTATTGTTCGGGTTTCTAAGCTTGTTCCTTGTGGTACAAAACTACATCTTTGGTTATGCGACAATAACTTGACATGGAAGCTTGGCCGACGTGTAGCATAAGAAATATTGAAGCAAATTTTAACGATTTCCGAGGAAAACCAACTAACAACACAACTTGTGTATAGCCCTCGATTCGACGAAGAGCATTGTTAGCTACGCATGTTAATTCTCATCGCACTGAAGCCACGTACCTTTCTGTCTCATTAAGACTGCAGGATCAACAAGCAAGGTATACCTAGACCTAGTGATTATTTACAAAACAGAAATATTTCCAAAGCTAGTGTATGATTCAGTATTTCTATTTTATAAGCACAATGTTATCTTAAGATATATTTTCTAGTTGCTTACAAAATAAGGTCAGTTTTAGGGAAACACGCAAACCTACAACAGCAAATATGTCTAGTTGGCAATCGTAGTCTTCACAACATGAACGTGTTGGTTTGTTCTATTTATCACCGACAATAAATCGAAGCTAACACGATTTAAGAACATCCTCTTGTATATTAGCTATGACTGCATGGTCAGTAATAGAATCGTGAGGTCGTATTTGACTAAAAGACTTTAGCGTTTATGTGTGAAAATCTTTCGGGCATATTGTACACCACTTGAGGGAGTGGCTGTATTAGACTTCTGTTTACCAAGCTAATTCCCAACCGCCACGACATATTACAAGAAAAGCTTTCACGGAATCATCCCAACCATGAAACCAAAATAAATCTAAAAAGGGTTTTGTAAAAATACTTGTTCTTTTCATGTATATTTAGTACATTAGATTTAAGGACAAGAGAAGAGAGTTCTTCTTAGACATTAATAACTTGCCACCATATTTAGATCAGTTTTTCTCACTTTTCTCGATTAAAATTCATCTTTTTTCGCGAGTTTGTAACTTGTTCAAGCATTAACTGATAGTATAACACTATTTCATTAACGTATACAATTCAATAATTTAATAAACCGGCAGAATCCGTAGATGAAAATTATTTATTGATGGCATTGATGTGATGGCTGCGAACGAAGTATCATCATTGAGTTGTCTGCGTCAATTTTTCTTGGAATAAGAAAACAGTTCTTTTTTATTATTCTCATCATTCTGAATCATCCAGATCTATAAGAACTATATTAGTCAATGTTGTGAAGTTAGTATATTACTAAACAGATTTCCAGGACTATATTTTATTACCATTATTTGCTCTGCATTCTTCTGTAAAGCCGGACATCTGATGTGATGAGTCTATTCCGGCTCACAGTAGATACGTTTTCCAGTCGAACTGGTTTGTATTCTACAAGATTCCTCTTAGGATTTGGAGAAGTAGAGCCGGCATAACCTAAAAATACCTTTCTATTTACAAAAAAATAACATTAAACAGCACGACAAATAGAATGTTATTAATCTCAAGACAACATAGTGACAGCTAGTATAGCCTTCGTACATCATCCTTCCTCGACTACTTGACTGTATTCTCCTCGAATTTTAACAGACATTTTCATCACATTTCCTCATAGAATAAAGACCAGAACAATATTGAGAAATTCAATTTGCTGATAGAAACACTTCCCAATCCAAAAGTGCAAAGTCAGTTTATATTTTTTGTTTCAAACAATAAGACGTAGGTTGCTCCTCAGGGGCTTTTCAGTCACTTTGAATGCGAGAATCTAAACGAATCTTTTGGACATTTATTGTGTATTTGGTACTTTCATAAAAAGTACAAGTCATGAAAACAAGTATAAGCTAAAGTGTAATTTGACCATTGCTTGATTTAATATTTAGATGTCTAGACAGTACAGTCCTGGTGCCACCATAGACTCCATATGTTAGCTACAGCAAGGTAGACATAATTCTCTTTATTGAGTTATAGGTGTCATCAGTTCTATATTTTATTCAAGGGACGACATCCTCATAAAACATACATTGTACAATACTTGTTACCTTAGGAAGTACTGATAATTCACATATTATTTGGACTGTTTTTTGCAAGGCAACTTAACTTTCTTTATTTGGAATCTATTTATATCGCCCATTCTGTTTTCAAGATTTTAATATAATTTTTTTTCTGAATGGCAACTTTGAAGAAAAAAGAATAATTTTTTTTCTACTGTTGCTAATTTTTGTCAAGAAGACTGGAAATTGACTCTTCCACTTTGTAATTCCCTTTGATCATTATTGTTACAAAAATAGAATATGTTTTGGGAGTAAAATTGTCTTCTATTCTGTCTATTTAAAATTATTAGTATTATATCTTTAATTGGACTTTTTTATTGGACTAGAGTAGTGTCGTTTAGCTGTTTAGAGCTCAGACTTTCAGATCGGGTTGACCTGATGTACTTCATTGGAGCATTTGTGAAACTAGTAAACTTCTAAGTTCGAATTCAAATAGTAGCACTGATTTCAGCTCAGTTCAAAATGAGAATATTAGCTCAGAAAAAAAGGAATGAAGCAGGTTTTCCAAAGATACACTACTGATATTTCAATTGAAAATTGATTGATTTGCCAATTACAAAATAAAAGTCCAAATAGATGTACAGAATACAAAGAATCCATGCCTCAGATATGCCACAAGGGTGGCATTTTCAGCCAAGAAAGTTTTTCCAGTTAATATTTAGTTGATCTTACGTTCAATACATCAGTTTTACATCGTATAAAGATCGTAAATTATCTCTCTTGGACAGCGATAAGAAAACCTCAAAAGTATTTCCAGGATCATTTCTTCATAATCATCATAATAAGGTCATTTATTATTGTGACCTTGTCTTTGTATTCCACTCTTACCTTGTTCAGTAGCTTTAGTCCAAGCAAGAAACTTTCCCGTGTTAGCAGGTAGCCTCTTCATCTGTGTCAAAAATATTTATGACTCACAACCCTCATGAACATTAATTCGCAATGATCTGTTTGTTTACAATTTTCCTGACAACTGATCTCACAGAAAACAAGACTGTGTAGCTTAGAATATACTGCAGTGTTGTTTGCACAAGAGTGTATGTCGGTATCACTTGCACCGCTTAAGAGAACTATTCCATTTATTAGCCTGTTCATCAATTTTTCAAAGTTGACATTCTTCCCATGGAGCGAGTTTGTTTTTGGATTTAAATTCAACAAAAAAGTGCATTTCTCTAAACTTAGTCTAAAACGATAAGGCGGAGCAAAGACTGAAAATGTGAATAGTTAAGAACCAATAGATTCAAGAGCCGAATAATTCACGGAAATGTGCGACAAATTCACAAGATAATGCAAAGAGGTTTATCTTACTCTAGTCCCATCTAAAGGGGATAATTTAGTAAAGTACTTTCGCCTTAAGAATTTCATCGTAAGTTTTAATAGATAATAAAAAAGTTTCCAAATGCCCTATGCCAAGCAGGTCGAGTCAGAGCTGTCACATTATGCAAGGTACATCTAGCAAGTTTTGTGCTCAATTATTTCCCGAACAGGGTAATCAAGAACTGTGTCCTAGAGCTTAAAGATTCTCCAGTCAGTAAACAGTTAAGTATTCAGTGGATTAAAATTTAATCAAAAGATTACTGTGGTCGCATTTTTCGGATGTTGATAGATTAACTCAGAAAGCCAGTCTTGTCATGACGCTGTTCACCCAAATAAAACACGAGCCGGGATTTGACAATTTTTTTCTCGGCTAGAGAAGTCAATTTTAAGAGAGAATAAATTATGAATGAACAGGACAACACCTATGTCGCTTTAGCGAACTTTATTGGGAAAATTCTGTGACAGGCTTTCGATTAGTTGAAGGACTAGTTTTTTACTGAAGGTGTTGTGATTAGTGTCTTGTTATTAAGAAATGATTTCAGTCCACACTGATTTATAGTAAGAAAACTACAAAAAACAAACAAATTACTTTGATTTTGATTGAGGCAAAGGATGAGTAGTACAATGTAACCAATCCTATTCATGTAGTTTGCAATCGACATTTCCAAAAGCCGCCATGTTGGTTTATAAAAAAAATTAAATCAACGAAAAATACTTTGACAAAATTCATTTAAAAGGGTAGGTGATGTGTTAAAACCAGTATTTCCACTCTCTCTATATGATATACACATGTGTGTGTTTATATGTAGAGAAGAGATCAACATGTGAGTTGAGAGTTGTGCACTTCAAATGTAATGGTAGTTAGGGTGGAGTGTATCGTTACTAGGGAGACTAAAAGACAGCTCCAATACCACGATGTTATGAATTGAGAAGCCGTATAGAGTGTTGACAAGAGGGGGAGGAAGGAAAGGGGTAGCTAGTCTTGATATGTTATCACATCGTTACCGTCTTAAAGGAGAGCACTGTATAATGTTACTAAAAATAGCTTTACTCCAGAGACATACATACATAATGCGTATTCTAGGATCATGTGATCACGCTATGAGGACATATTTTTAGTTAGTATATACGTTAGTGATATTTGATTTGATAATGATAATGGCAAGTTGGCTGGATGGATGGTTTGTTGGTATACTAGGAGCTCGCATCCCCATCTGAGGGTTTATCAGTAAGGCCCTGAGTGGTTGGTTGGTTGGTTATAGCTAACGACCGACGTAGTGACGGATTCTTAAATTCGTTAGATTCACTGAAAACGTTTTTGAAAACAAGATAAAAAGGAGACTACGTTTTTTTCAGTTTAGTTTCGTCTTCTTAAAACGTCTTTTTTTTTATTAACTATATTTTGATTGACTATATTTCTAGCTGAGTGGGCGTCATTCATTTTTTCTCGGAACTACTGAAGTTGTTTTGTTGTATCATTATACTTCCTCATGATACAACTCATATAAGGTAGTTTACCACATTTTCAATCCACAAATCCTTAGGTTCATTCTGGACATTGAGGTAACACTGAGGTAGCACAAGTATAGTATTCATGTTATGAAAGAATGATGTGTGATTTCAAGAAAAAGGCATAGAGTTTGAGTTTGATGCTTGGATTTTGTTTACTAACTTACCTTAACAAATGGGCCTTATTTCAACTCAAGTTTGATGATAACATAAACTAAATGAGGAGCTCTTTGATGTTGTTACCCATTGCTATGCACAGTCTGAATCCGATTCCTCAAAAGCCGTTCCAGTAATAAATCAAATAATATTGAAAGGTTAGGTTGTGAGTTCAAATCTATTAAGCATTCCACGACTTCTTAGATGGCCAGCTTTGGTTATCATAGTGAACAGTGAGTGTAGCGAATGCTCTCGTGCTCTAATCCGGCTGGGATTAGATTATTCTATATTATACACCCATCACCAAGTCAGTCAATATGAAACTGACACTAGATCGATTTCACTTGGAACTGCTACTGCTAAGATCGTCATGTACAATGTATACGTCTAGGCAAACAAGCTATGAACATTACTTCTCTTTATGGCTTAGTATAGGCTTGAGAAAAATAATGAAAAATCTACAATTTGCACTACTTAAATGAATAAGTTGTATGAGTACTATTAGTATAGTTCCAAGCTTTCTATACATGATGAGTTATAAGCATTATACTATGAGTATTATATGTCGCTAACTGAACCAACAATGAATGTCCTAACATATAGAGACATGAGTAGAAAAGAAGAACTGCATGAACCCAAGGTACATGATATCAGGGGAAAAAAGTTGTATAAAGTAATGAAATCACAGTAATCTATATTTGGAGGAAATAGTTTTACTTGGCTCTTACGAGACCTTATTTTTTTAAACTGGAAATTATTATACACATGCACCTGATGAACTAGTAACTACCAGTCCCTCTCTGGAATGTTGTATGTATATATATATATATATGTATGTATATGAACTGTCAACTGGTTAGTGTCTTGACAAATACCTCAAGGTTTAAGACGTTCATTATCGATTAATTTCACGAGATAACGTCTATATCAAGAAGAATCTCTGGTCATCATAATCCTTTGGATTTTCTTGAGAGTCTGGCTGATCGAGCAAGCCCCTTTCTTACTTGTCTTACAACCATTCACTTGTCATGCTTACAGGACAGGTTCTAGTTCAATCCACAAGCTAATTCTGTCATTTCTAAAGCTTTCAGGAAACAGTTTAAAAGATCTAAAACCAAGCCAAACGCCCTTGTCAAGTAAAAGTGAAATCCCCTGAGCCATGTGTCGGTTTAAGCTGACGTAGAGACTCGTTTTAAGCATTTGATTCTTTATTTTTCCTTATCCTTTACGGTTCTCTGCTTCTAAACCACGAATTATCCCGTTAGAGTTCTTTATCGCATTTGGTTTTGAATATAAACCAGAGTTAATCTAATCTTTTAATACTAGATTTCCGATTCGAAAGCGGCTTATGGACATCACCTTCACGTTGGTTATCATCGCCAAAAAACCTTTCTTCAAGTGTGTGTGGAATACAGCTGAAGGATTTCATTTCAAAGTTCTGTTAGCCATGAAATGAAGGCACTAACTCAGTGGCAGCTTTAACAAGGACTTTGACAGTTCTAATGAAGCCCCTTAATGCCAGAAATAAATCCATGAAACAAAAAAAAACTTAGTAAAGTATTTTCAAGGGGTGCTATTTTTTACACATGAGTGTGTTTCTTCTTCTAGTTCGTCTTCTCGAAAATCTTATTGACAAATTATAGTCAGTTTAAGGTAAACTTAACATACCTGTTTGGCTCATCTTATTTTCCGAGTAAATAGCAAACTACAGCCTCCTAGGTTTTCTTGGCACTTGAACAAACTGAGACATTCTAGGATGAAGGAAGCATTTTCGATGCCATAGAATTTTGCATGTCACCTAACTCGAATGTCATTATGTCAAAACCTTCTAGTACAAGATAACATCAGATTTATCCGAGAAAGATTGACATGTACAAAAGTCGTAAATTGGCTCTGATTATTCTACTTAAATGTTATTTTTCTATCGTGAGATGACGAGAGTGTGACGATGGTTGAAAGCATGAAGAAGCAAGACTGTTTAAGTGATAATATCCAATGATTGGTATATACCCTTGCTTTCAGTCCCCACGAAGCAATTGTTCCAAGTCGAGGTTGGACATGATGTTTCCAAATATATTCTAACCTCGACTTGAAACCATTGTTTCGTTAAAGCGAATTCGGGGGAAATCTATTTTCGAAACAAGCTTTTCTTTCTTGTCTCAGCCGGGTTCATGTTTTATGGTCGATGCAAGAGTAAAACTTTCAATGTTCGTTTGAAAAAGAACTTTAGCCGGGAACGAAAAAATAATTTGCCCTTAATGTATTTTATTGAAATATTTTTGACTGTTTAGTTTTTCTGTGCATCATAGGTTTTGTTGTTGTTGTGGTGGTGCGATACATAGTTGGGTGCACGGATCAATCGTTATAATCAAAAGTAACTCAGGTATAGCTTTACAACACTTGCCCCACCAGACTTGGTTAGTTCACCGAAGATGTCTTGCAACTTATCTTTCATCCATTATCTACATACAACTCACTTACTCACAATAGGCGAGGGAAAGTCTTTCAAAGTACCGATCTTGTTTCACTACATTACGTAAAACTTAGCGAAGATTCCAGTGTTACCTGAGCAGAATCTACGTCAGCTGCGACCAAACAGATTGATCTAAGCAAGGGCGTGGCTTATCTACATATTTGTAATCTGACCAATGAAATACCCTGGTGTTTAGATACTAAGCGATAAAAACAGATTAGTTTTGATAAACTCTTACATAGACAGACTCAGACTTTGTCTTTAGTATGGGGTAAAACTAACATCTTCAACCTGATGCATACAATATGTCACTTACTGAGTTAACACAACTCTTCTTATCTACTAGAACGTCTTTTTATCAAGATCTTAGATCCAAACTTTTCTAAGAAATATTGCTAAGGAAAAAGAATCTCGCGAATTTGCCAGAAATTAAGCTGATCAGCACATTCCAGTCCGTTAGCTTTGTTATCTAATTTTTTACATGTGGAATTAAGCATTTTTGGCCCACGACCTTTGCTAAGTAAAGAAGAGAATAGAAACCGACTTTATGGGTTATTATAGTGTTAGGAGTGCTGCCAGGATAAGAAGCACATCATCCCACACGATGTTTACACTATTAACGTGACGAGACGTGATACTTAACGACTGTTGAATCAAAACTCTGTCGAGAGCTCATTAAAGGATCACATAGGTATTCGTTGCATGTTTAATCGTATCTAGACTTGACTAGACTGGACTCATTACCACAACAATAGGGAAATGTATGGAAGAAAGTCTGGTGCATTTGCTGATAATTACCAGAAATCTTTCACCAAATAATATGCATTAAACGATGAGGTCTCGTACAATATGCCGTACAAATAGCGAAAGAACGTATGGTACATTTGCTCATTTGCTGTTCATTGTCAGAGATCTTCCACTGATTAACATACACCTACAAATAGCAGTCTTATTTTCACTCTAGACTAAAGTTCTATGCATCGAATGCTTAGTCTTGTATTAGGTTTACTTCTGTAGTACCCTATGTGGGGAGAGTGAGAGTTTGGTTTAACATTTCTTCTTGTAATTCCTTGTTTGCGTGAATAGTTCTCTTCAAAATTCCATTTGTAATGGTATTACGTCAGTGATGATGTAATCTACGTCATCAATAGATAAAATTGTCAATCCTCATCATAATCCTCCTCCGTCAACACCACCAGCATCACTGCCATCAGCATGTATTATCATCATCATCATCATGTATCATCATCATCGTATCATCATCATGCATCATCATCATTATCATCATCATCATGATGATGTATCATCAGATGTATCATCATCATGTATCATCATCATCATCATCATCATCATCATCATTATCACCATTATCATCATCATCATGTATCATCATCATGTATCATCATCATCATCACCACCATGCATCTTGTTATCACTATTTGTCTCGCTATTATCATCACACAATCCGTAAATATCATCTTCTTATCTTCTACAGATGTCACTTTTCGTAACTGTATAATATTGATGCCATTATCATAGAACGACATAATCCATCCTTCTCGTCATTATCTCAAGAAACGAGTCGTGGATTGCGTTTCTCTCTAGATCCAAATAAGAACATCTATTGTATATAGATCTTCAACATGGCCTTCAGTGCTCCCAGTCCAAGGCATGGCTAAGAACTCTCAACCCAGAATTCATTATCTTTTACTTCTTCCAACACATTGCACCTCATCTCCTCTTTACTCAGCGTTAATTCTCATAATTCAGCTCTGATACTTGGGACATTAGTAAGACCAATAGGCTTAAAAAACCATAAGCATCTTATGGATTACTGGTCTTTTCTTTTATCCGGTAGTATTTATATTTTGGTGTTTTTATGACTTCCATATAAAGATAAATCTCAGGGCTACAAGTCTATAAATGTACAATGTCTGAGAAATATTGTTGTGACAGTGATACACTTGGAGATGAGTAGACAGTTGTCACTCTAGATTCAGCGCTATACAGGCATGCGCATTCCATACTTTATGCTTAGATCATAAGCAAGTGTTCTTAGGTCTAGAACAAGTGGTACTGAGTGAATACCGCTGTTGCATACTCTTTCTGCGCATGTGCGCTTCTAAACATCGCCAATTCTCATTCTTCTATTAGTTTCGCAGGGGGATAAGGAGCGAAAGGACGTCTGCTTTCTCACGGCTAATCCCTTCCTAGATTTCCACTCTCAAAACGACATCCAAGCTACACTGGTCGAGTTGTGTAAGACTGATACTAGACTATTTCAGTAAATGATTTATTGACACAAGTGAAAACATAGTGAATTCTAGAAATATTTTACTCAAAAAATTTGACGTTCATCAAAGAAATTCAAATTTAGAACTAAAACACTAAACTATAGACTTCTTCATTCTTTAACCGAGTGTACCTAACTGCCAACAATTCTGGGCGATGTTTTAATCAATTCAAACCGTTAAAGATTGTTGCCACGTATGGAGTTAAGGAGTCACTTTACCGTCACTAAGGAAGTCCTTTATTTTAACTCCACTCTCGAGTAATACATCAGCACTATTTAAAGAACACTGTCTGTTATTTGTCTATGTAAAGTATTCATCATCTTTAAGGTCATTCGTTACTTTAAGTCACGTGGTTAGTGATTTCCCGCGCACGTAGTGGTGGGAAGACGTATAATGGTACGCCCAAGTGTATCTAGCGAGCGATGGCAGTTCCTTCAAAAATTGAGCATAGTCAAAGCTGTTGAATAAGCATCGTCCGATAAGAGTCCATGCAACAGTACTCGTGTTAGGTTTCTTGCACTTTAGGAAAACATGTATTTGAGTTACAGTATTTATTAGGAAGTACTGATTTATTTCGCATGTTTCTAGTTCGTATTTCTAAAATAGTCTGTTCAAGAGGTGTTTGCGGTCAAAAAAGCAACGACAATAGCAAAAACAATATTGTAAAGACATCCTGATGCGCATGCCAGTTTTTCACTGACCACCATCTTGGTCAGAACTTAGCAAACACCACGTTATTATGAGTTTCTTTTGTTATATCAACCAACATAGTAATTATCCGTTATCCTCTCAACAATGATTGCAAACAAGCTATGTTCATGAAGTTGTTGTTCATTCGTCATAATTTTCTATTTAGCAACTTACGAGTGGCGCGCGAGTGACTGACTTTGTTCAGTTTGTTCAGTGGCTTGCAACCGAAGCGGCATACGTAAAATTGCCTTTTTTGTTGAATACAGGCAAAAGGAAAGAAAGAAAGAAACAAAAAAAACCCTGAAGACCATAAAGTAATGCTCAGAAAAGACATCCTTTATCGAGAGAAAATCAGCCCAAAATTACCCAAAAATTACAGGAAACGACTAAGTTCATTTTGCTCTAATTAGCTTGCTATTTCTAGCGGGGTTTTTTTCAACCACACATCAGTCCCGAGGCTGTAATTCTGTCAACTAAAATGATACCTTAATAATTGTGGAAATGCTCTAAACGCGATACTCCTAGATCAAATCTCGAGCAAGATAAGTCTTTCCGAACTGCAACCCCAGCTAAATATAGCTCGGAACTGGTACTGTTGCTGTCAGGTTCCAGACATCTTTTGGCCATCGCCTTTTACTGTTCGCTTATCCTGGACTTGTTATTGCACCTCTTATTAAATACGAAAGAGTGCACAGCTCTTAAAAAGATCAGGGAATAAACTAATATAAACGGTTAAGATTGTTGACCGAGAGCAAATGTTTGGGAAGATATCAATGACACGAGAGACAAACATACCGCTTACTGAAGAGATAACCAAAGCACGTAAGGTTGGCGCCATTTGGAAGGAGAACCTTTACCAAGTTAGTGAGAGACGAGTCGATGTTATCTTTTGGTCTTGACTCCGGGGAATTGGTTTCTGATAATGTTTCTGCTCGGCTTATTAACAAGTCTAAAGCTGCCTATCATTGTCTACTGATTGAAATTCAAACAATCGCCTCTTAGTCTAAAACAAGTTATGAACTGAAAATCACAAGCGCGTGAACTTTAGCTTGATAAAATCCATACTCCAGGTCCATGTGTGATTGGTAGATGGCCCGCCATCGCTCAGTTCTTTCAAGAAGCTATAACAGCGATAAGATCTCAATGTCGGGAAGGCTTTTAATCAGAGAGGACAGGTATGGTATTGAGCATCGGTTTGTTTGATTTAACGTGAGCTAGATTTAGATACTGCAGTGATAGCTGCGAATAACATAAACAGTGTTGTGGGTGATGAAGTTAGAGTATACTTGTGGTAATCTCTTTGTGTGGGATGTTGTTATTCCAAGACACTTGAAAAAAGCATCTTTATTACGCAGATAAAAAACCAAGCTAAGCGTTCTTATTTCTGTTGTGGATATAACTTTTGTAATGCGGATGAGAAAATACGACGGGAAAAGACAAAATCTGTTTTTCGTTTTTCAAAACGCTGAACTGTTTTAAAAGAAAAAGAATATATATATATATATAGTTGAAACAGATAGCAAATTTAGAAGATGTAATTTACTATTTTACTTTTTTTCAGCTTCTCGTTTTGATTAAATCAACATGTTCCTGTTTGTACCTCCTCCACACACTCCTTTTTTGTCAATATTAATTGCTATCAAATATCAAACAAAGTGTACTTTCTACACAATCTTGTATCTCCTAAAACAACACTTATTAGATGCGCCTTTGATCTGCCGAATAATTAATTTATCGTACCAGTTTTAGTTAACAGTACAGTGAGAAAGTAGATGGAATTTACCTTGGGATTCCAGATTTTAGGGACCATCTGTTACGCCGATTTCCAAGACAAATATTTCAGTTTTAGCCGCATCTAGTCAGCACACGTACCGTGACAGTTCTATTTATTGTGGTTCAATTTACTCCTAAAGGCTAGCCTCGTAATCTCGAGTCATAGACAAGTTCTAGCCGGATTTTCAATTGACAAACAACCAGTTTAAGATATTGTTCTGCATCTAAAGTGAAATGCGATTAAGGAATTAGCGGCGTAGAAATCTCCATTTAATCCTACTCTTGAAGAAGGAACGGGACGCTAGCATTCTGGGATAATACTCGGTTTATGCTCTTAAATGAATATGTCAGGATTTAAAGCGGTATTAAGAGCTTAGAGAGTCGTAGAGTTACAAGCAAATATGTCCAAGAGATTACCCAGTGTGTTCAAGATTATTGTGTCTATGAACTTTAACCAGAAGTTGGCTCAGTGACGATTGCTAACACTACGTCTGGATTGCTTTTTTTTTTGTCACTCTTGGTTTCTTTTTCGTAGAATTAGGAAGAATTTAATGCAAATTTTTTACTATTTATTTTAGAATTGTATCTGATATTTCCAAAATTGTCAAAACCATTATTCAAGAAATCCGCCATCATTTATCAAACGTAAAAAAAGATCCTGAAAATATTTTCATTTTATTAATTTTTTCGTGATATACTTGTGTTCCTTAAGCTCAAAGTTTTGGAGTTCAAATCAACGCTCAACGTTGCTTTGGTCCTTAATAAGATAATATATTCACTCTTTAATTTTACACGATGACTGCAGGTACACAGATTGATATACATCAATCCATGCTAGGAGAACGGAGGAAAATGTACCACGCAGGGTGTTACTTGCACGGATTGTAATCGTTATACCTGTTCAGCTGCGGTGATTCTTCAAATTTGATTCTTTCTTGTCATTTTGCTTCTTAGAGATCGTGGGCTGACACAAGTAGCGCTTTGAGAGCCAGCCACATTTAAAGAATTAAGGATAGATCAGAAGAAGTGAAGACTGGGGCGAGTTAGTAAGGCGGTTGTTACAAGGCTATCCCGTTATCAACTGAATCAAATGTATACCAAATGTAAAACTTATCGCTTATTATAAACAAACGTAAGCGATTGGAAAATGCTGTACAATAGGATAGATATATTGATTATTTCATTCAAAACAGTGCTGGGTAACTGTTCCACATTTCCTCTCTGTGCGCATGCGCACGTTGTAAGACAAGATTCCCGTAACTGACTTCCGGTACGTGAATAGTGTTCGTAGGCACAGCCGTAGAACTTATCGGCGCGTGCGCATGATGTCCATAGTAAGTGCCGCTGACCGGTAACATTGAAGTCTCAGGGGTCCATTCAGTGTGTACGTTAGGAGTCCAGTAATGAGGAATAGGAGTGTGAGTCATGTGTCCGTGAGGAGCCTGGTAATACATGGGTGTTATGTACGTAGGATCGTCTTCGCTTGCAAGACTGTTGCGGTGTTCTCGCTCTGAGGCAAGATGTCTTCTTTGGTCTTTGCGAAATTTCGCTCTTCTGTTTTTGAACCACACCTGGAAAATGAACAAAATCGTTTAATTGTTATTCATACTCTAATGAAACAACCCTCCGGACTGATTAAAGTGAGGCAAGGGCCTGGCTATAGCTCATAGCAGATCGAGAGGTGAAAGGTGAACCCACTACCGCTACTCCACCCTGAACCATCCTTGATTCCCTCAACTCAAACTTTAATTTGATGACATATACATTAGCTAGACAGTATTGACTATCATCTAGATCTCGTTCACAAAATTCGAATGAGATTCTTGTCCTCATTTCTTTAACCAAAGATGCTGCCGACTGACTAGAGATTTTTAACGCAGAATATGAAGTTGCTTTCATTTCTCAAAAAACAAAGTTCTTCCTTTAGATTGATGCATCTAACTGACCTGTATTCTTGCTTCTTGTAATGTAGTAGTTGCAGCAAGCTGTTCTCTGACTTCAACATCCGGGTAATGTGTTTTATTAAATACTTTTTCAAGTGCTGCGAGTTGTTGGTGAGTGAAAGCAGTGCGCGTGCGCCGACTGCCTCTTTTACTTTTCTCCTTACGGGCTTCGAGAATCACATCTAAAAATGAAAACAATCTCAGTCAGTCAAGTAATCAAAACCATACTCTACATGAACCAACACTTGATTTAGCGCCAAAACGATTTTCAAATTGCATTGTGAATAAATGAAGTGTTTTTTTTTTATGGTGAGTATGTACGCGAATAACGCATGCTGCTTTGCTTTTTGAAGTGAAATATCCCCCCCCCTGTCTTTCTGCATAATATCGAAGAGTGGCTCAAACTGTGGTATGTTGAAAAACAACGAATCTATAACAAGCTGCATTCAAATAATGAGCTCAGTGTTTTTCTTTGCTTTTGACTGATTCTTCAGTCCGATGACTAAGCTACTCAGCCTTGTGCTATAAGATTCAAAGCAAGGTCTTCTTGCTATGGGCATGGTTGCTTTTTTCTCTGTCTTTCAATGTACACTCAACATAAATGGAACTTCTATGAAGTATTTTCCTCTTAAGGTACGTAAAATATTTTGAGCAGAAAGAAAAGCGCTGGACGATTGGAGTATGAATGGTATGGATGGGTCGTGGACCTCTCGTGCTGGCTGGTCCCGTCTTTCTTAGTTAGCTGTGCATGTTAATCCCGTGTGAAGGATCAACAGATAAAGTGCTTGTGTATTTTAAGCAGTGATTATAGAAACAGCCTCAGGCGCGATCAACTGCTGAATCACAAGGGAAGACAGGCTTAACAGCATGGCGTCAAATGGTAATCGAACAGTTTAAAGAACTGTAAGGCAAGGACTTCTCAACACCTCATACATCAAACTGACAACTTGGAAAACCGACTGATTTCCCGTGTGTGATACTGGGTGGTAGATGAATATAGGACAAATACTGCAGCATGAATGGGATTGGCAAGCAATGATTATTCCTTGTGTTAGGAAAAAACAAAGATGAACCAAAAATTTTGTGAATTGATTTTTGCTGAGTCTGGGGAAAGTAAATTTTACACCTCAATAAAGTCAACCCGTTTTCATATTCGAAGGAATCCCTTTTTACAACTATTGGGATTATTCACTAAATAAATCCTTCCGATCGCATACAAATAACAACTAGCTATATACCTTGGTATATTGGTATAAAAACTTATATAAAAAGTTCAATTTGCAACCATCTTGAGGCTAACTAACTATATATCGACCATATCGACCCTTTCATGTCTGTCCTTTCATGTCTGTCCTAGGAATGGAAAATGTGGCTTGTTCTGGGTGCCATACTGACACGCATATTAATTGCTCTCCGCCATTTAGATTATTTATCTGTCTACGACGCTACTCCTGGTGGTACTCGCCTTGTAAAGCTTTTCAAAACCACATTCTTGTTGCATGTCTGCAAATAAAGGCATATGCCTCTCAGTTCCCAACCACAAGGCCAACAAGTGTGCCGTGTGCCTCTAATATAAACCGTATATCCAGGTTACGATTCTTTTTTCTTCTCCGAAAGTCCGGCTACGACTTCAAAAATGTTTGTGGTTTATAAAGAAGCAAACAGTCCGCACTTAAAATCACAAAAGAAACATGCTGAACAGCTCAAATGTCTAGCAATGGTTTTTGTGGATAAAGTCGATAACTTGCATAGCTGAAACGCATAGGACGGTATGTATATGAGACTAGGCGTATCTCTAACTGAGAGATTTTAGTTTTGCACTGAAATGGCCAAACACTTTCAGAAGGTGAAGCTAGTTGAGAATTCCTCGCACCAGTTAGCTTCCCGTATAGCCAGAGGAACAATTTCAATGGAAATTCTTATGTATGTTGCATGTATCAGCTTTCGATCGGTTTCTTTGCCGCTACAAGGAATAATTAATGACCTGTCTATGAAACACTGCGTGTGTCTCTGAGTTTAATGAGGATATGGTAGCTCGTGCAATTCAGTCGGTCACCTCTTGGTTAAACCTTAAATACGATAAAGATGCCATAAAAAATCTTAATTATAGCCCTTAACAATCTCGAATTAGTAGAAAAAGTAATGTTGAGAATATGGAGCAAGGTAAACAGTCTTGACCATATTGTTTGAGATTTGGACAAAGAGCTACCTTTCAGAAGACGAAATTGCTGTATTTGAGTTGTGGACTTGTCCACCTTTGCGCTGTGCAGCAAGAGCGAACAGAAGAACTCCAGTAGCGCGTTTGTTATACAAGATTATCTGCTGTCTTTGCACCGCTTAATTTGTAGTGATTCTACAAGGATATAAAGTTGATCCCTTTAATGATGATCTGTCACATTTGTTCCAATACACCGTGTTTATAAACACTTAATCTCAACACAGAATTAGTTATTCATTTCTTAAAAGCCAAGTGTCTAAAATGCTTTCATAGTCTTAGGTACACAAGGCAAATTCCTTTGATGTGTCAGTAGGATTTAAAGGTATTTAACGAAAATCTCGCAAGGTGAATATAAAAGACACAGAAATGGAACACTCTAGTACAATCGAATTTAATACGATTTTTTAGGGGGTCTTTGCTTCGAAGTTCAATCGCGGACAAATTTGACAACATGAACTTTTCAATAGAATCTGTTTAATGTTACGTGGTATTCCTATATCTTAAGATATTCTTACCAGCCGCGAATTAGTTAAGCAATCCATCACCGTATAGCACATTTTGGCCCTGTTTCACCGAATCAAGAAAAGGCATAGTCGATCAGCACGCGATCTTGCGAGATAAAGTCCAAGCGGTCTGCTAAATAGCTGACGAGAGGATTAGAACGATTTAGCTAATATAAACTTACCCGCATCAAACCGACTTAGCTTCTTAGACTCCTGCTTAAACTTCAATTCAAAAACATAAGGTTTTAGTCTCGAATGCTGACAGTTTTGGAAAGATTTCTGACGTTCTTTGAAGACGCCCTAACTGTAAACCAAATTGAGATACGATCTCTTCTGGCGCCACTTGTTTTTACATGGATTCAATTTACAGTTTATTTGATTCAAACCTATGTAGGAAACGCCATAAACAGTTGATGACCCTCATTAGGTACTTCATGGACCTTGTGTTTGTATTTGAGAAGCATTCTATATTCTACGAGGACTTCTTCTTTCATGAGGTATTCATTGAGATTTCCTGTGCCGAGGCACTTGAAATAAACAGTAACAAACCCTACATAAGCCATGTGTAGTTGGCTGACCTTCTCTAAATAAAGAAAAAATTGCCCAGACCTGATTATGCGAAACTCGGATTGAGTTAGTTAACAGAGGTGTTTAATTTACCACCTTGTTCTGACTCAATTAAATACGGAGCGTGGCAAGTTGTACATAAAGACCGGGTTTAAAATCACTGAGTAGCGTTGCGAATGCCTTCAGTAGAGTGAACCGCAAGTTATCAATTTTTTCATGGTTTTGTCCCTAGTTTGTCCCAACTTTACAAGAGTTTCCTGTGATTTTTTTTAGCAACCAAGTTGACGTTTACCACAGAGGGCGTCTAAGTTTTTTAATTCTCTGTTAATTGATCGCAAATCATCTATCACCAAGAATGCTCCAGTACAACATGTGTAGTTGGATTGCATGCTTTTCAATACATTTAACATTCTCTCAATAGCGACTATGGTATTAGACAAGGTTTTCAGCACGAGCTAATTATATCGACTCCCAATCCGGCACAACTATTACTCCGTCCGTAACTACCTCTTTTACGCACAAAAGGATTTGTGTCCTGTAAGACTTCAAACAGTCAAAACAAATTAACCTAGATAGATCAAGGGGAATACATACCTTAATTTCGCGCCGGTTACTGTTTAAAACAATTTTCGTATTAGTAAGCTTAATGTCTAATTATTTCAGACTTACTGTATGTCCTTCTGTTTGTAGTAGAGTGAGAATCACTAGAGCTTCTATTTAATTCTTACCTGCGAGTTTTGCTGCTAGAGACAAAGCGGCAGTTGCTTTTGGTTCCTCTTCTTCGCTGCTAACTGGAGGGGATTTAGGTGCTTGAGTATCTTTCTTTAGGATATTCTCAATCGAGAAAGGATTTGTTTCCATCTCATATATTCCAAGAAGCATGAACTTCAACTAGTAAACATAGAAAAGCGTAAGTCTTTCCATGCACTCCAAGAGCTGTCGATATGGCTGTGGTCAGTTAGGATTGTGACAGGATAGCAGGATTGAGTGGTTTCTAATAAAGTCGGTCGATCGGAGGGTTACCCCGTACGTAATCGCAACCCACCCGCTTGCTTTGGTAATCGTGTTAACGCATCCATGTGTGAATGTAATTAATACAATACACATGACAGTGAAAAATGTGTTCCGGTAACACCATTAAAATCTCAAATCAAGTAATGTGTTTTTAAAGCTACTTGTTTTTAATCTATTGGCCATGAGTTCCAGGATAATGTTAGTTTTAGTTTCTTGTTCTGATTTTGTATGAATTGAGTGTTAAAATACTAAGAGGGTGCGATGAACTGCCGGGTTTTTCCACCCAGATGGTGGGCCAATTTTGCTAAGTACTTCATTAAACAGTACCCTTTAGCTTACAAGGCTTAAAAAGGCTTTAGTAGAAATCTGCGCGCAGTAAGAAAATCAACATAGAGTTCGTAGCTTGATGTTCATCAAAAGCAGGATTATCTTTAGGGATACGAACATGTTGATAACGCGGGCTTCTCATATTCTTGCACTTAGGACCTGGTAATCTGTTTTTCATTAAGGTCACTGTATTGAACTAACTCTGTTAAAGGAACGATTTGTGTTGCGGTATTCCCAGACGTCATCAACTGTTTAGTTGGTATATCCTGCATCACTTATGTCTGTTTATACTAAAACTGATTATTTGTTTACTTAAGGTTGCTCGGCCATGGATGGATCAATGCGGGCGTACTGTTTACACTCACATTTACTCACAAGGGATTCTTGTAAAGATGGTGTGAGTGCAGTTAATCTCCTTGTTGCCCAATTGACGTGTCATTGTCACATATTGTTTCAAGAAAATCAACTCGTTTTACTGACTGACTTGGATTCGGTAAGTAAATGTCTTTCAAGGGTGCGCAGTGTTAACGCTACAACCCAAGGGTTATCATACTAACTAGAGATGTCTCAGTAACATAAACGGTCCCCAGAAAGTGCACAGTGGATGAACCACCAGGATCCTTTTGGATTCGTGTTAAAAGCGGATATATTTGTTCTAAGGCTTAACAAATATAGCTCTACACATGGTCATCGTACAAAGCAACGATAAGAAAATGTCTCGATACCGGAAACCACTTCATTTGAGCTTATCTTATTTAGCTACGTCTATTAAAACAAGACTGTAAAAGAGTAAAAGTGGCCATCAGTGATAAGGAACCCTTGGGGAGTAGGGGAGGGGAGGGGAGGGGAGGCAAATTTGTTGTCATGGTTTGGGTGTCACTAAGACTTCGAGATATTAGTGATGAATCATAGAATGCATATCGCACGAAGAGAAAAATGGAAGAAAAGGTGCAACATCGACTGATCGCATCTTAGAGTAAAAATGCGCATCTGGTGTCAGTTCTTAGTTGACGTCTAAAATATGACAAAGGATCATTTTCGTGTCATTGCGATAAATAAGCTCTAATGAAGAATAGATACGCACACTTCTCCACCTGACAAACACAAGAACACTTTTTTCTTGATATAAACTGATATTGTTCCAAAAAAATGTCCTTTTGTTGCTGGCATGTTTGTTTAATGCCCATTAGAATGGGCCATTTTGATTTGAACACGCCTAAAAGAACAGTACAACGCAGTAACTGGGCTTATTAAATTTACTGACAGACTTATCATGGTATTTATTAATAATCCACTCTTAGACAAGTCGGCTTTTGCAGTTGCAACATCGAGGTAGGCATCGCACAATCCCGGCGACATCAGCCGCCTTGCGACGCCTTGTGTAGGAAATTAAACAAACTGTTAATCTCATTCAATGCATCCGGTCTGCTAAGACAAACAATTATCATATTAATAGTTCTCAACTAACTCGATAATTTAGTGACAGCAAGTTTGTGCCAATTACAAGATAAAAATTGATTTCATCTTTTCTTAGACTGAGTTAAGTTAAATTTGGTTTACATGACTGAGAAGTGTCCTAGAGGAAGGAAAGGTGTTCATTATTGCTTCTTAGACTATATGATGTGAGGATTTGCCAGGATAAACCGGCGAGGAAATCGCCTTTTCTTCTCGTTGACTTTGAAAAGTCAGGATCTCCGATACTTGAAGATCTGTTTCAAAGGTCTTTCTCTCACGGAAATGAGTTTTAATTTATCTGTAAAGCGACGAGACATTGTCTGATATTATTAACTAAACGTCGAACTGAAAAATGCTTGGAATTCATACAACTTGTTTCATTAACTTTTTCAATGTGATTTTCTAAATGAAAGTGAAATAGTTCAAGACCTTAATAAATGTTCTGTCGGATGCACAGTTTAAGGGTTGGATTCTTTGTCGTATGAATTCTTTCAAAGCAGTTTCAAATACGTGAGGGGTGTTTATTCTAGATGCGATCGCTTATCTCAAGTTGATTGTCGATCAACTGGTATCAATTAAACTTTAAATTTGTTCAGCTATTTGCCCCGTTTAAAAGAACCGAGAAAGGCAACGAAATATTGGTGCTTAATAGCTTTCAAACGAATTATATTTTTTGGGCGATCTCCTTCTCGAAACTTCTTCTGCAAGGACCAAAAACACTGTTTTATTTAAAGAGGACAATTTTTCCGAATCAGTGGGGAAGCTTAGGATCTATAGTTCAGTGACAAGATGTTTCATGTATTGTTTTTGTCAGTCTTCAGGTATAACAATACTTCGACAACCGTAAAGAGGCCGAAAGGACTCCGCAGTCAGTGTTACGCAGACTGACTTTTGATAGATCCACTCCTGCTAGCAAAACTGAGGTAAATAACAATCGCACGACGGGCAGTGCAGGATGCATAAAATATTTGTCAAACTCTAGCCTCCTTAGACTCCTTCGGAACAAAGTATTCATTGACTTTCCATTTTCATACAATTTTCTGCTACTATTTCCTCCGGATTTGATAGCACAAACTGTTTTTTCTTTTGGTGCTAATCAGATGGATAGTCCAAACTTTAAACTAGTTGTTCGTTTGTCAAATCGAAACTTTCCCTGCCCCTCCCATAGCTCATCAGCTGGAGTTCCTTCCGAACTAAGTTCGGTGTTAATAATACTTTATAATATATTGTCACATGTTTTTCTTCTATGACCTACTCTCACGAGTTTCTTGGCCGGTTATCTCATTTTGCAAGTAATTTTGCTTCTCCATTGACAAAAATGATTTCAGTTTGCATCTGTCTATCATTTGTGCTCAGTAAAGTATTTGATTTCTCGAATGAGCCAATTTCTGGAATTACTCCATTTGACGTCTATAAATAAAACGATAACTTGATCATGATCTTCAACTATTATGAAATCGCTGATAGAATCAAGAAAAGCTTGAATCCATTTGCTATGTTATGTCGATTCCTTCCTTACCTGCTTCACAATTCCGCACCATGCACCAAGAAGCTTCACGGTGAGAGTGTAATGCCAAAAGTATGAATTTTCTATTTGGGACAATTATATAATTTTTTTATCAATCGTTTTATGGACGAATGAGAGAAGTCGGTGTCAGGCTGGATAAAGCATTGTAAGATAAAACAGAAACTTTTTTGATGTCAAAATAGTGCACAACTGCTCAACTCTTCTTCGAAGTGAGCCAACCCTTCGACACTTCTTTTACTACTACTTGATTCCTCTAAGGTTTTACTTGAACGCCAACCCCACTGGTTTACCTTAATAAAACCTCTGGCTCCATGTAGACTACATTTTGACAGCACTTTGAATTTTACATTTGGTTACTCAGTTTATGAAAGAATTGTACATCATGGAACAATTTACTTTGGATAGGAGTATGGCCAACTATCAGTAATACCATGATTGGTGAAGCTGAAAATGTAATTGCATTATGATGGTGCTTACTAGGTATGGCTACGAAGACACTCGATGAATCTTTTCAAAATTTAACTGAAGAACAAAGCAACAAAGTACTGAAATTATCAGGGGGAAAAACACAAAGAAAGCGCCAAGTGGCTCTGTGACAATTGACACAAACTGAATGACTTGTTGTGAACTGACTGACAATTGAGAAACTGAAACATTATTGTCCGAAACTGAAAAGCCTTAAAAGGATTCCTCAAAATAGTCTACTAGCTTTGATTTATTTGCTGTTGTTGTTTAGTTATGGTGCTTGTAAACAGTCAGTACTAATCCAATAAAACCTTTACCCTCCCAACCCTGTTTATGCTCCCTGCACGCATCTCTTTGTGAGAGACTTTATAGGGCTTGGAACTGGTTGCGAAATACTGGAAAATAAAGTAAAGGATAAGTTTATCTTCTACAAACCTTTCGAATATTCTGCTCTCTTTTTCTGTACGTTTGCAGAAGATCTTTCGGGATTCTTATTTGTCTGCTCCTATGATAACACAACATATGTTACTTTACAAACTTGCTTCAGTAGAGATGCCCGGATCGGTGGCAGTATATCTGTAACCCACCATGAACCATCGTAACACTGAAGGACGAAAGCCACCATATACTTTGAGAACGTTTATTTTTAAAAACTGTTGACTTATATTGGTCTTGTAACATACTGTGAAAATGCGATAAACTAAGCCGATAGGAAAGTGGAGTACGATATACTTCAGCTTGTTGACTTTGTGTCAAATCTTGTTTGAAAAGCGTTTTTTCAAGGCTCGACCTTGACTGACAAGATAACGATTTTACCAAGTACGTTCTTCAGTTTGGAAACGTCTTTCTTATGCCGGTTTTAAATTTGTTAACTTCTGTCACTGGCTGGTGCCAATTTAAGCATCAGTGTTTATGCGAGGGATTCGTTTTTCTATGGCTATTTGCTGGTGGCAAATAACTGATTTACCAAGTGCAGAATCCAAGACGCTTTGTCGCCCTCCCTCTCCGTTACTATCAATTAATGCCTTCTAGGAATACATGTTGTTTTAGTAGTTAAATTTAGTTTTATTCACCTCTTTCTCGAGAAGAATTGAACCCTGCTAGAGGACAAACCAGTTGTCAGGTAAAGTTCTAAGATGAATCATGGGGCCAACACCAAGATATGCTGCATGGAACTGTTTTCTAATCGAGGAATTAATTGATAAGGGGGGTTCGGGGATTTATTCTACCTTTTTAAACTCAATCGCCTATTTTTTTGTTTTATTGTTCCATTATCAAACTTGGATTTAGAAAAAAATAATAACCTCAAAGAATATAGCAGAAAACCAACAAGTACTCTATACCTGATGGCTGCATGCATTGCCGTCCAGGGATGACGCCAGTTAGACGGTGCCAGGATTGAAAACTTGATTCTTTTTGATACAGCATACATACCTTAAATGAAAAATAACAAAAGGCAAAATTCTAGAAAATGTTCGAGGATTAGAGTGCTCATTCCAAGGAGCTAGTCAAGTTGTTTTTCGTGCAGTTCATCGATAAAATCTCTGCTATGTACTCTCGAGTGTAGACACAGAAACACATAATCGAAATTTCAATTTGATCTTCAGATTTAACGGTGATTGATACTTTCAATGGCAAACCAACAAGATCTAAAAGTGATGAACCATTGAAGATTCTCTGTAGGGCTGGTATAATTCATCTGGAGTTTCGCGTGCGATAAACCGCAAACAGTAAGCTATAAAAGCTTTAAATGTCCAAGCACGTGTGTGTCATTAGGCCCGAGAAATGTACAGGGCTTAATTAATTTAAGATGAATGATTTAAAATAGCTCTTTTAAAAGATTTTATTCCTTGATATTGAACATCTAATGCACGTTTCTTTAGGCTCCAGTTCCCACAAAATGTGCCTAGTCACTGAATGAATATAGCGCGTGACTCAGATACTCTGTTCCCATTGATGGCATGCAGTAACTTTTCGACTGATCAAATTGGATATAATTCCTTATGTTAGTTGAGACTAGAGCATTATATATCTCATTCAGTGTTTAATATCATGGCAGTTGGCGCAGTCAATTGAAGCCGGACTGACCTGAGACTGGAAGTTACTATAAACTGATCTACGTGACTGCCAGCTCTCTGAATCAAGGACTTTGTATACTTGGCCAATCTCCTCAAACCACTTCAACCTTAGAAGAACCAGGACAAGGTGTTCTTTTTTAGCTAGATGCAAGGAAAAAAATAGCCGGAAAAATAATGAGATAACTGATCAAGGAAGCGAGGTCATCAGTTTTGAACAGATTTATAAAACAATCGCACATATGCACGTAAGAAGACTTCATCTGATTGGCTCCTACACTCCCTATAGGCAGAATTGTAACTTTTTGAGAAAAGCAAAATTTTATATCAAATGTCTTTTTTTCCCTCTTCCTTCCTTTTCCACACGCGATTCTTAGGAAACCTTTTAGGGTAAGAAAAACCTAAAAACTAAAAGAATGTGATAAGAAAAGCGAAGCCAAACCGATGTTTTTTTTGTTCAATTTTAAAAAGATAATACAATTGTACATACCAGGTGTCCGGAGCACGCACGAACCGTCCAATCACAGCGCGCTTCAATGCTTAGCCAAGCGGCCCTTGCTCCAAGTCTCTTCCCAATACAAAAACACGCGTTTTAAAGAATTTAGAGAAAAAAAGTTGAGGTATACGTGTTGTTCTAAAAATTAAAGTAAATCTTTGCGATCCATCTCCTCAAATTCTGTGAGATATATGACTTTTAAGACTCGGGCGAGGGCCGCTTGAATTACAACAACAATCCTTTTCGCGCTTGGTTTTTCGTACAGCTGGACAGTCATTATTAAAAAGACTATATGTATCAAGGCTTGGGCTTCCTGTGGTCGGACCATAAGGAACGCGGGCTTAGACTTCGATTTCAAACTGTTGACAGATTTCTTGCTGTAGTCACCTGCAAAAAACTGCAATTTGAGACCCTTTATTTACCAATTACACCTCATTCTGGACCAGGAAAAGTGTGTTAAGACGTGAAGAAGGGATTTGACCACTTAATACAGGTTTGTGAAATTTAGAACTTTAGAAATATTCAGCGAACGATGTGCTTGTTGTTGTTTATCTAACCACTCTACTTGTCATGAGCTTAAATGAGAATGGAAAATAGAACTTCCTGGTAAAAACTCCGCCCAAATAAGAAATATTCTAGTACTTAAACTGTATAATTGTGTACTTTTAGCTTTGGAGTTTGAAATTCTGGCGAATGTTTGAATAATGATTGAGTGTGAAATGATCAATTGTGTGCGATGATAGCTCTCCGCACGATCTCTCTATTGATTTAATAAGTTCATTCTTGCCGCAAAACTTTGTTTTCTAATCTTCATTTCCCCCCTCGTTTCTGCAAGTCAGGCTGAATTTTAAGTTCATAATTCATTATTCATTCTGAGAAATTTTATTATTTTATAAATTAGTAAAGTGATGGTCAGCGTTCATGTAATGTTTCTGTGATAATGATTCCCAAGTGATTAAAATAACAAGTCATTTCTGCAAGAATTCATTGAAAAATCTGTTGTCAAATTCTTCCAACATGGCAAATATGACGTCATGTGCAAACGAAGAATACTGACGTACATGTTCTGAACGTAATGCATTTTATTGTTTTACATACTGAAATATTTTTCAATATATTTACACACATGTTTTTATGCCGGTTTTTCATATTTTCACTTTTTTTTCTCTATCAATAGTCTTGCTAAAATACAAAATCTTCACTAAAATACTTAAGTTTGCTCTGCTTAACAAATACAAAATCTACAAAAAAGAATAAATATTTATGGCTATCCTTAATGAACTGAAAAAATAAGACCAGTGGCCTCAGCACTATGCAGAGGCCTACTTCTACTCTTTGTGTCTAGGATTCAGTCAGTACTAGCCTCTCTTTCATAATGTCAATTAGCAACCATATTTGAATGCTGTCTGCATCTGTTGTGACTACTGTTGCTACAGTGCACTTACTCATTATCATAATCATTAGGGAAATTAGCTACCATACATAATTACCGTCTGTAGGCAATATAACTATTTCTTCTGTGCCTTTATTATCATAATTCTTAGGAGCAATCTATAATTTATGACTTGGGAGTGGCAGGGGAGCAGGTCAATTTTGAGCTTTAAGATAATGCCATTTTAGTAGTCTACCTCCCTCCTATGAAATCTATTTTTGATGAAACTCAAAGCAATGACCCCTCCCCCTTCATCCAACCTCTCCCAACAACCCAACCCAAGTGTTGCTTGTGAAAATCGCTAGCCCCTCAAAATCCAGATATCCCACCCCTCCCTCCCAATACCTAAATTGTCGTCACTCCCCTACTACAAATCCATTAAATTAAGATTAGGACTTTCACAAAAAAATATATAGTCAGAACATCCAGCTCATCTGGACAGGGTGGTGCACACCTCCTGTACCTCTCAGCTAGATCCCCCGCATGTGGAAACTACCTTCTTCCTAAATATATTCATACTATCCATACTATTAGTTCTTGTCCATCCTATGGGTTTAAATATACATGACTGAGCAGGGCTGAAAATACCTCAGACTCCTGATCAAATGCTAGACAATAGACCGATTTATAGATTTTAAATATCCTCTTCTTTATCGTTTCCATCTTTGTTCACTTACACCCTGTGCTAGCAGATTCCAGGTACCTTATCTCAGGCATAGTAGAACACTATCTGGAAGCTTGAAAGAATGAAATTTCTTTACAAAGCGAGACAAACGTGCGCTTTCAGTATGACGAGGTCTGTTGATGATATGCTAGGATTCTATTCCCATGAAAAGGCCAGTCTAACGAGAAACCACTAGGCACTACCCATGGATCCATGTTAGTGTACGGGTACCCATACATGGGCGTAGTATGGATGGGTGTAGGACGTAGTGGCTGTTCGTGAGCAGCTCGTAGGAAGTCCTTGGTTTTGTCCAGGAAAATGTACTCCGTTTCGTTAGATGAAGACTGAGATGATACCGTGCTGTCTGGAAGGGATGTTTGCTTCGTGTTGTCAATCGATTTTTCGTCCGTGTTGTTTTCGTCTCTAACCGATGAGTGACTAAGGACTTCTTTAGCTTTGCGATATTTTGCTCTTCGGTTTTTGAACCAAACCTGTCCGAAAAAATACAATTGGCGTTAAGAAACCTCTCATACTGTTAATGAAAAATTACTTTCGTAAAATTTGTAAGTAATTAAGACATTAAAGCTGATGCTGTGATATACCTGTATTCTTGATTCTGGCAGGTTTGTATAAAGTGCCAACTGCTCTCGTAGTAGAACATCAGGGTAGTGCGTACGACAGAAGGCACGTTCGAGAGTTTCAAGTTGAAACTGGTTGAACGTCGTACGGGTGCGTCGAATCTTGCGACCATCTGCTACCTTCAGGATAATGTCTGAAAAATGCGTAAAACGTACAAATTACACCTTAGTTGATGAATTTTCTTTTTTCCATTTCCTTTTTTTCTCTTTCATTTCCTTTCCTTTTTTCTTTCTTTCTTTTTCCTTTTCTTTTCTTTTTCCCCTGTACTTTTCATTTTATTTTCTTTCATTTGCTTTGCTTTTCTTTCCTTTTCTTTCATTTTCTTAGTTCAAGTTATCACGACCACTTAAACATCCCCAAAACGTTATCGAAATAGAGTTTTTTAACGTCTTCATCATTTTATGATTCCGTTTCCATTTCTACGTGGCTCAATATTCTTTTGAACGCCAAACACAAACTTGTCCCACGAACATTAATTGATAATTAGCAGGTGATAAGAGGTTAATATCAACGAGCTTTACTAATTTGAAAAGATTGAGATGTCGACCAAAATCTGTTACGAAACATCACATCAGCTGGATATAAAGCAAGTCAGAATCAAGTCTGTGTTTACTCGGCGTAGGCGCATGATAATCCTGTCTTATGATGATGTACGGAAGCTAGATGGACCATTCTCTTTACACAGCCCGATAACAAGGCACTTAACCATGTCACCTTTAAAAACTGACGACCTGTCAAGACTAGCTGATTCATTAAGATGCTTTTGGCTGCTTCTATATCCTACACTATGTTATATACTACCTCGGTTTTTTGCTTTTTTGCTTTGTTCTCATTATGCTGTATTCACAGGGTAGAGTTCGTGCATTTCAGGTGTTACGTGATACATCATGACGTCATTAAGCTATTGATTCTAGTCATAAAAGCTGCTTATGTCTAAGATCCAATTAGGATTGAACGAGGCCGATAATGAAAGTCACTAGTGACATCATAGAGATACTTCAAGTAGAGGAAAGAAAACCAGAGAAACTGCACAAAATAAGTTTATACTTTGTTTCTTGTCGAGCAGCAAAAAAGTTCTGGAAAACTGACAACATTTCTTCACTTATAGTACATAGGGCGTGGTGCAACATCAGACAGACCTCCGCCATGTAGTCTTCAGTCTTCTGATTATAAGATGCTTATGAATAAAAAGTCTTTTTAAATCTTTTCTAGCAAGTAATCTTTAATGAAACCAAATATCCAGGTTATCTGTAGTGCATTAGTTCTGCTTTGTTTAAAAATGTTTGTGCTTGTTCCTCAATATTGTTTCCATTTGCATCCTTAAATTAATGTACGATTAAACATCGAGAATTTTCGCGTCTTTTCAACAGCGGCTTTCTGATCCACTTTATTTTCTGAGACATTATTTGCTAATTAATCTATTAGCTTTCTTCGGTGTAGCGCGACACTTACAGGCCTTTCTATAAGATCTCAAAATCTTTCTTTTGGATTTTCGAGGTATTATTTGCTATTAATCTATTAACTTTCTTCGGTGTAGTGCGACACTTATTGGCCTTTCTATAAGATCTCAAAATCTTTGTTATCTATGGTAACATCTTTTACTAAATCATTAGTATATTGACTGCACCTGTCCTCTACATCACTAGCTTCTTTATGCTTTATTCCTTCATTTATTCAAAATGATCGAAAAGTGATCGCAGCTATTGACATAGTCAGGTCATAGATGCTGTGTGCACAGGCAAAGATGGCCCACTTGACATTTAGCAAGAGAACTGATTTTGAATAGACAAAACAGTGCGTGAAACTAAGAGTGAATTGCCAACTACAGATAAAACAATGTTTTGTTCTGAAATTGCACGGTTTGACTTTTTAACCTTTAATTAATCAGCCACAGTTCAAAATGCTCAAAATTCGAATCTTAAACTTCGAGTTCACTTTTCGTCAACATTTCAATCTAAATGCCTTACTTTTGCTAAGAAACGTGTTTTGTTTGTCAGTAAAGAAGAATTAGAAAAGGTGAATACTCATTTGCATATATCGTGTATTAGGAGATGAGATATTTTGTCCATGATTAAAACATTGAATTATGAGTTTTGCTCTTGAAAAACGTTTGACTTTAGTGAAAGGCAGTCATTTTTTAAGGTGCCTTTTCTAGGGCGCCAAAGAGCTCTATAAACGTTTCTTTGACGAGTCGGTTGATTCAAGTTGACACGGTGATTTAGATTTCAAAAGATCTCTAAGCCTCTCATACAAGCCTTAATAAAGAGTTAATCAGAACTATCCAAACAAGAGGTACAATTTAATTAGCTCTTGCCAAAGTGGTCGCGATCAAATCTATACACATACATTTCAACTTTACACCTTCAATATAAATTCATCCCAACTCGTACAATAAGAAAAAATCTGGTAAAACAAATTACACCACTTTTTCCCCGATTTCTATGATTTCAAAACAAAACATCCAGGCCATTTTTTTATGAAATCGGAGTACAAAATTTCGTACAAAACTGGTCAACTCAAAACACAAAATTTTTGAGGTGGGTGAGGCTTGTCTAGGGATTATTTTTGCCAAAGAAATAACTTTGATGTTCTTAGTTTGAAATACTCAGACCTCAGCGTGGGGTACGTGGACTGACAGATACTCAAAACTTAAGTTCATAAAAGTAAACCGACTTGTGGTATTGTAAAGAAAACTTAAGCTTAACGGTCGTAAATGCTGAATCTACTTTTTCGAATTATCCATTACTTTTATCAGAAAGACTTCAATGTCAGGACCTCTCTGAAAATCACTGTGGCGAGAGAGTGTTTCTGGAGCAAATCTGGTTTGCAATAAACATTATTATAATGTCGGATGAGGACTAGCTGCGATGGGCTTTTTAATGTAAGAGTGCTTTTAATAACTTTTTCGTGTCGTAAAGTTAAGACAACATTGGTTCCTTTTTCTATGAACTTGCTCCAACAAGGTGAAAAGTCAACATCTTTTGACTCATAGAAGACTTAGAATTGAAGCTAGCAGCACGAGTACACTAATGTGTCTTGCTCAGTTATAGCGTCCAAATTACCGGCTCCAAACAACAACGCTCATACACTCCAATCTAATGAAAAATTATGAGTATAATCAAATAGTATTGTTTACACCAACGTGTGCTATTGTAATTCAGAGGAAGAAAAATTTGCTTAGCTGGCCTAAACCTGTCCAGAAAAGAATGGATGAGGTTAAGCCGATGATTTTCTTATGCGAGCTAATTGAAGGGCTCTTGAGTGCAATTAATACGATGTTCTGGGCCAACCTTTGTCCAATCTCTTGGATCTGGGACAGGTGATTTGGACATTGATATAGGCTGTCACTCATCTTGGGTTTTTAGCGAATTTGACAGATCGTTTGATTTCGATGAAAGAGGACACTACAGAAACGTGTTAAGAAAGGAGCCAAAAAGGGGGTCCCATAGAATGGGCACGTGTCGGTTGATGAAAGTGTCTCCAAGAAGATGAGTTGTGAATAGGATTCTTTAGCAAGATCTGGTTCTGTGGTGAAAGATCATTATCTGGCACTCGCTATGTAGGTATCTTCATGGCGCTAATTGAGTTAAGTGAGAGATCTTGTAGCTATGTAATCATGGTTGAACAGAAAGTGTGTTCAGACTCCTGTGATAGCTAAATTAGTTCACAAAGTCACTCGAACCAATTGTCTATTGATCTCTTCTCTCTTTCATCGAGGGACACTAGGACGAATCACGCTAGCGTTACTACTCTGATTTGTGAGGCCGCACACATAAATGAGATATAGATTGGAATGGAGGGCACCTGACAATTCATCCAGCGTATCGGTGCACTCGACATAAGGACATCAATCTGCGAGACAACAAGTCGCACTCCAGTCATGTATCTGATTGTTAAGGCATATCCACATTGAAATCTAGACCATCTGAACAATCAAACCTGACTCAGCCAATCTGATATCACAATCTATTCGTTCATTTTTTCTTTTCTTCTCTTACTTCTTTCTCTTTATTGGGATCATAAAAGTAGAAACGCGATACCTCGCTACCCCATCACGAAACACAAACTTAATAAAGAATTATCACCCATCAAATCTTTCTCTATTGATCATTCATACACATGTGGTTGACCATGTTAAACGCAAGAAAACCATATCAACTTAATTAGATTTTAAACCATTCTCAATAGTCATTTTAAGAGAATATTTCACAGTCGAGAAACTCAGCTTCTTAATCTCATCTGGAATCTTTTAAGATTTTGTTCTTCAGTTTTCAAAACTTGTTAGCTTTGTTATCAAAAAATCAATAAATATTATTTGTTTTTCACTTGTAGGCACTTCTATGGACGTTATCTCGAAATACATCCGATTATCGCCCTATTTTTAAGCAATTGCAAGCTCAAAAATCAGTAGGGATAAATTTAAAAATCCCTATGAATCAAATTCAGTAATTTCCCAACCAACCTGCCATTTTCTCAGCCAGCAGCAGCGCTTCGTTAGAAGATGGTAGTCTCTCGCTTCTCGTTCCTTTTAAGATGCTGTCTATTGAGAACTCAGAATTGGAAGGTGTTTTTGCCATAACGTCGGCTTTCAAGACCTGTGAATTCAAATACAGATAAGCAGGAGTCAGTCTACAACATTCGAGGAACTGAGAACCTATTCCTTTGGTAAACTGGCCCAAGCTACGTGTGTGTGAAGCGAAGCTCACGGAAGAACCCTGTACGGGAAGTGATGGTCGTGAAATTTACATATAGTATGGAAGACAAAGAACGAAAGAAAAAACTTTAGTAGTTACACCAAGAAGATAAGACTGTTTTTAGCAGCAGATATCCTGGGAAATATATTTCCTTATGGCATTCATTTTGAGCATCGTTTAACAGATTTCTAAAAGGAAGTTTTAGTAGCTAGTGTTGTTTTGTTTCTTAAATACTTTGAATGACTGATAGTCGGTTTATCCCATGCCTGCAGTGCCATTGAACATTTAAAGACTTTATTCACAGTGAGTACGTTTTTGGCTTACGAGATCATCTTTCCTAAGATTGAAAACATTTTAGACTTGATTATATTCCGTAGAATCAGTAGAATCTGACATTTTGTTGCGATCAACGTGGCAAAAGTTGTGGTTGATGATCATGTATTTACAGGACAAAACTATTATAGATTGACTATCAACCCCGATAGCATGGTTTAAGCGACCACAGTACGTACTTGGCGGGGCAGAAATATATGGTGCATGATAACTACAGAAGAAACTCTGAGCACTCATGATGTAACTTGATGTATACAAAGACAAAATTATAAAGCCATTCTGTCATTTTGAAGTTACGACTAGAAGTAAATATGAAACGAGTATAACTAAATTATGTTAACAATGTAATTTAATTCAGCTTACTTGGGCAGCTTGGACTTCAAGAGTGTTCACTTTGTGATTCTACTCGTGGTTCCAAGAAAAGGTTTGAAGTGGATCGTGCAGGATTTCAAAAGATATTGAGTACCTCCGGAACCCTGTAACTTTGTTTTATACCAAACAAGCGGGGAGTGGCTATTTATAACGTAATCACATTTGACAGGAAATGTCGCGAAATCAAAGAGTAGGGAAAAAAGTCTGTCACACTGTAGTTATTGGCTGACAGGAGACTTTGGGCTTCCTGTGATTATAGCTTGGGCATTCTGCGTTAAATTCTTGCTTCCTGCGTTATCTTTCATCAAAAAACGCCGTGACAACTCATCGTTTACTCCAAGTGAACGTTTGTGTACTTTGAATGGAATTCCAACACGGGTCTTAATTGAGACAAAAATTTCTGACCCATGAGCGAAGATTTTATATAAATCTTAGTTCAATAAACGTTGCATGAGATTGACGCCTCTACTGCTTTCATTCCAATCTCTTTAAATACCTTCATCAAATATGGCAGTGGCACACCATCACGCTGTGATCTGACGATTCCATTACCTTGCTATCATCTAGCAAGTCGGATTCTTTAATCGTGTTAAACTGAGGTTTTGACTGAAGAAAGAACTTCCTTTGAATGGGTAAGTCGCTTAGTTGTCCTAAGATGCTGGTTAAAAAGCAACTCGGCCGATAAATAGGTTTTTAAAGCCACATCCTGTGCAAGTCAATAAAAAGTTATTGCCTATTATAAGAAAAGTCTGAATCCTTCAACACACGTTTATCCTAATCCTGTAATTAACTGAAGGTCACGGACTAGCGTGATGTCACTAGCGATTAAACTAC